>CAVMJV010000169.1:0-280900 GCA_963681835.1 Meloidogyne enterolobii | reverse complement strand
TATTACCGAAGGTTTATTTTGTTTAAATTTTTATTTTATTTAATATTTTAGTTGGCCTTGGTCCTGTTATTCAAGCTGGATTAGATGCACTCAAAAATTCTGAAAGGTTTTTAAAATTTCTTGAATTTTTTTATTAGTTACCCCGTATTTTCTTATTTTTAAAATTTAGATCAGGCAAGCTTTTTATTTTTCACTCGTCATTACCAACTCTTGCTGCACCTGGCCAGCTTAAAAATAGAGAAGAACGCAAACTTCTCGGGACAGACAAAGAAAAGGTGTTTACTATTTTTTGTTTTTAAAAAATTTCCTTTTTATTTAGACTGTTCTTACGCCTGCTGTAGATTTTTATGGAAAACTTGGAGAAGATTGTGTAAAATATGGTTGTGCAGTCGATGTTTATCTGTTTCCCAATGCTTTTATTGATGTTGCAAGTATTTCACCTGTAGTTGCAACAACTGGTGGTTCAATCTACAAATACCAATATTTTGATGTTTGTTATTTTTGATTTTTACATTTTATTTTTTATTTTATCGCCTAATAATAAGTTAATTTGTTTTTAGGCTGATCAAGATGGGGTTCGCTTTTTAAGCGATCTGCGACATGGAATAAGTCGCGAAATTGCTTTTGATGTGATGTTACGGTTGCGAACTTCTACGGGTATTTTTAGACGTATGTTATTTGAAATTAACTCGTAAATTTCTAGGGATTCGTCCTACTGGTTTCTTTGGTAATTTTTATATGCAAAATACTACGGATGTTGAGTTGAGTGCAATTGATAGTGATAAATCTGTTCAAATAGAAATTAAATACGATGATAAATTGGATGAGCGTGAACCTGCTTATTTTCAATTGGCTGTTCTCTTCACCAGTTGTAGTGGACAGCGACGACTACGGATTCATAATGTTCTTTTATTAAGATGGGGGAAAATTTTAATTTATTCTATTTTTAGCTTTCATTGCCCGTCACTGCAGATTATCAAAAGGCATGTGACTTTATACAAGTTTAAAAATAATAAAACATATTTAGTTGTATCGTCATTTAGATGAAGATTGTTTGGTTAGCCATTTGTTTAAACAAGGTATTTTTAAAAATAGTTTTTTTCTGTGTAATCTTTAATACCAGCCGAGCAAACTGTACGCGACAAATGTCCAAAGGAGATGCGTGATGAATTGACTTTGCGTGCTGCACAGATCCTAGCTGCATACCGTGAAAAATGCAGCGAGCCCGCACCTATGGGGCAACTTATCTTGCCTGAATTTGCAAAACTTCTTCCACTCCATATCAATTGCATTGTAAGGCATGATTCATTAAATGGAGGTTAAAACTTATGAATATTAGATATTTTTATGTTAATTTTTTTTATATATAGGTGCGGAATTAACAGTCGATGATCGCGCCTGGATGATGAGCTTAGTTCCCTCTATGACTCCTCTAGCAATCCAACAGTTCCTATATCCACGTATCTACATAATCACTTCCCTCTGTTCTTCTGTTGGAAACAGCAGTGGCAGTACTGAATCACTTAAAAACGATAGTGGATGTGTGACGAAAATGCAAGGTTGTCATTTTCTTATCCAATAATTTTAAAAATACATCTCTAAGGTTCTCCAGACTTCCCGGCGCCAATTCGTGCATCATTTGACTATTTCTCCCCAGATGAGGCCTATTTAATTGATAATGGTTTGGTTGCTTTTATATGGGTTGGTTCTGGTGTGCCAAGTAGCTGGTAAGTAGTTCTTATCAGATAGCTTTGAACGGCTGTTTTCTAGGCTGAAAGACGTATTCAACGTTTCCTCGATTGCACAATTGGACACAGAAAAGGTATATTTTTAAAATGATCACTAAACATCGATCATTTAGCACCAGTTGCCTTTCTATGACAATGACTGTTCACAAGCGTTGCGTCACCTTTGGACACACTTAAATGAAAACAGGGAGAGGGCACTGAAGTTATTCATCGTGAAGGAACAAGATGCATTAGAATCGTGGATGAAGAAATTTTTGGTTGAGGATCGATATGCGAATAATGCCCACTCTTATGTAGACTTCCTTTGCCTAATACACCGCGAGATACGTTCCCTCATCTCTTGATTTGTAAGAAGCTGATTGTGAGAAAGTAAGCTGTTTATAAAATAAATTAAGACATGTGTGAACATGGCAAATTGTGATCGACCTTTGTTAATTCCCATTATAAAGACTTGTTTCCGAAATTCATGTAATTTATGAAAATTATAATATAAAGTTTAGAATGAAGTTAAATGAAAATTGAGAATCGTTTATAGTTTATGCTAAAATAATTAAGTATAAATAGGTCAAACAATAAATTTTACTTAACCCAATATCAAAACCAACTACCACTAATCAAGTTGAAACTTTCAGTTTTCGAATTCTTCGCCAAGAATGACTTTTACATATATGGCGTTGGTTTTGAAGCAGGGTTAACCTTCCAGTTCAAGTGTATAACGTACTATTAATTTAGAAATGCATTGAGTGAGATCGAAAATAATGTAAGAGATTGGGTTGTAGGTACTGCCAAAGATTCTTTAAGTTTTACTCAGTCTTGGCCAGTGAGTTTCTAAAATATATAAGAAATTGTTCCTATTTATAAGAAATTTCTAACCTGTAGAGAAGGAAAGTTTTCCAGTTATCATCATCTTCATTAATTTGATCATCTTGCTTGCAATTTTTGTCCAAATATTTAAGCCTAAATAAACAAATTAAAAATTACTTTAAAATGTCAAAAGTTTATGAAACTTACACAGCTAATTTGTCCTGCCGATGAAGTTTTGGTGAAAATTCTTGTAAGATCTCGAAGAAGGCAAAATTCTCAAACCGCTCTTGAGCATTTTTTGGTTTTCGTACATCCAGTTTAAGCGCATATTTGATTCCGTCCTAAATACAATTATGATTTAATGTTTTTAGAAAATTTAACAAACATGATGAATTGTTGCAAGAGCTTCACGATTTTTGATATTGTCAACGCCAAATGAGAGTGCTAACTTCTTGCCTAATTCTCTCAGCGATTGAAAGTCGTTAGCATCTTGTTCAAAGGCTTCCTAAAAGTATAAATGAAAAAATTCCCAATAATTATTTTGAAATACCTTAAATTCGTCAAACAAATAAGCCAAGGAGTGGACAATAGCTTTTGCAGTCATCACCTTATCTAATTCTCGACATTTTGACAAGAGATGTTTGAAAATATCACCAAAGTCAGTATAATACTGCAAAAAAATTTTTTAAATCGAAGATTGCATATTTAGGAATACCTTAATAAAGTTGCGAATAAGTGGTGAAATTTCAATAATTGGAATGAGACCATAAGTAATTAATTTGACATAATGAGCAAGGATTTTACGTCGTTGTGACAACGCAAGAATTTGTAAATTACCTTCTAAAGATTCGAAAAGTTATTTAAAAATTGGTAAAAAAAATCCAAAAAATATATACCATCCATAGTATCTTCGCGCCCATAAAAAACATTGTCTAAAACAAAAGAAGAGAGGCGAATGATTGTTTCTTTATCAAGCTTAATGGCCAACGAATGTGCAGGATGCTCGGGTTCATATTCACACGCCTAAAAATTAATAAGTTGATAATCTAAATACTAAATAGAAATAAACCATTTTCCAGTTGTACATTAACAGAACGTCACAAAGACATGAGAAAGCCTACATATTATAAAAGATTTACATTAGAAGACAAAATATTATCTAAAGATCTCTTACATTAATAACACCGTAAACTTGATCCCTCAGAATTAATGATGCACCCCTAATAAATTGATCCCTTCTCTTGCGTATAAATTCGATATAATTCTTTAAAATGGAAAAATTAAAGATTAGTTGATAAAATAAAACAAACCTCCTTCAATTCTACAGTGTTTGTGGCAAGTTTTTTCGCATCCCACATTAGTGACTGATAACAAAGCAAGATGGCCTTATCCGACAAGTCAGGCTTCAATAATGGTCCATTAAGTAGTGAAAAAGTCAAATCAAACAAATCCCATTTTGCTGGAATGTCAATTGATCTAAAAAAATAAAAGGTATTTTGTGAAATATTAACTAGGTTAGGAATTGTTTAGCCGAACAATTTCTGGTATATAAAAATAAAAAACTCACGCTGTAAATGCAACCATACGCCGATAGTTTGATAACAGAGATGCTTCTTCCTCTTCGCGTTCCTGCTCGTTGCTGTCTCGTCGTTCGACATTGTTGTATTGCTGAATGTGTTGTTGAATTTGCAATCGTAATTGATTGGCAACTCCATCAATGATACGAACACGAGTTGTTTCAGTAAATTGAGCTATTGCCGTATTCTTTGAGATGAATTGGAAGATTTCAGACACTTTCTTCAAAACATCATCACTTGAATATTGTTCAACTATTCGTCCAATATGTTGCATAAATTCATTAAGGCCCTAAAAACAGAGTTAAATATTACAGAATCAGAATAAACCTGTTCATAACGTCCAGCAGAGTATATTTCCAATTCAAAATGCAAAAAGATATCAAGAAGATTTAGCACCTTTTCTTCGTCAGCAATAAACTACAATTTAATTGTTAAATGAGGGTCGTATGCAAAAATAACCTTTGACAATAAACGAGGAAGAGTGGGAATAAACACTTCAGAAATTCGAATACGTTCTTCCTGCAAGAGCCGAAGATCTTTCTTCTCTGTTCCAGCACCAGGTCCTCTTCGAATTGAAACTACAATTCGGTTAGGTGGATGTTCACCGGTAGCAGCTTGTCTCACAGCCGTACTCATTATTGCGATTAAACGACCATCGTCATTATAAGCTGAAAACGATAATATTTTTGTTAAAAATTATGAAAAGTAATTAATTTACTTTCATTATCAAGTAGAATGCCGACCATCGAACCCCAATCACGCAACATGGGACAAATATCGATAAAAGAATCAACCAAATAAGCAGGATGTGTATGAACTCCACCATCCTTGTAAAATGTCACAAGTTGCTTAATAAGTTCAAATTGTTGTGAATGCCATTCCAACTCCATATCACTTGATGAATGAGACGGAGCAAAAAGCTTTTCATTAACAAAACCAGCAGCAGAAACGGCTAATTGCCGATTATTACAAAATACCATTTCATAAACTAGAGCACAGTTTTGCTGCGTGAAAATTCCAGGAAACACACTAAAAAATATTAAAAAGAATTTTTTCAAAGAATGCCTTTAACACGATGAATTTAAATATTCTTACCGATAAATTAATGTTAAAAGCTGGCAAGCTTTTGTAGCAGCTTCAATTTCAGTATCTCTCACCATACTGACAAGACGATTAATGAATTTATTTGTAAAAAGCTCTAATCGCCCAATCACCTCCACATTCTCGTACAAAGGCAACAATGTATTAAGACAGCATAATCGCACTTCTGAAACCTTTAAAACAAAAAATAAATAGCGAAAATTTTTTTTAGATTTACCTTGTCAGACATACACCATCCGTAATATTTAAGGTAGCTATCATTCAAAAATAAAGCAGGATGGGCCTGCATCCAATTACCAAGCTCGATAAGACAAATAATACGAATATCTGGAACGATATCCCTACAATAAATGAATATGTAGTTTTAAAAATTAAAAAGAAAACCTATATCGCAGTGCAAAAACTGAACGAAACAAGTACTGTGTCATTGCAGATAATTCTTCAATTTTTGAATCAAACTGAAAAAGAATAAAATGTTAATATAAGTATTAGCCAAAAACTTTATAAGTCAAAAGATCTTACTTTTATTGAATTAAGGAAAAATAATTTAAAAAACAAACATCTGCTCGAGCCTGTAACAATAACTCCATGCGCTCATTTGCTCCAGTCTGTGATAATTTTGATTTTTCCGTTTCCACCTGCATAGAGTTCTTTTCGCGGAGACTTTCCAGATCAACAACAACATCTACAATGGCGCTAGAAAGCTTCATTGCTGAAATTTTTTTTAAATATAAAAATAAATCTATTCAACTATACTAACCAACAAAGGTAGCAGTGTGTCTGAAGGCACGAATAGCATTCGAAGAAAGACTAGCGAGTAATTGAATAAGACTATCCATAAGAGTAACATCAAAGAGAATATTATTTTTACAACGACAAACAAATAACTAAAATGTGTATAATCAATTAAAAAATCTAGCGAAAATAAAAATATTTTAGAAACTCACTGTAACAAAGTCTCCAAGATTACTTCGGAAGCGCTTCCACTGCGGAGAGGTCATCATTAATGGATAGTCACAGGACTCCTCGTCAAAATATTCACTAATTCGAGTAACAATGAGACTGAAAACAAAATATGAAGAATTAGATCTATTTCAGAGTTTGTAAATAGTTATTAGAACTATCGCCACTCGTCACAAAAATTTTATATTTTAAAGGGAAAATAAACTAACTTCATATCCATGTTATGCACCATGTTTACATCTAATTTAGCAGAACAGCCACATGATGCGACAATAGTCTGCAAAAACTGAGCGATTGCTTGGTCAGGAGAATTCTCATATTCACGCATCCATTTCTCGACAAGTGACTAAAAGAAAAAGTTTAGTAGAAAAAATCGCCTCAAAGCAGAAATTATTGGAAAAGAGCTTAAAGACCTTAAGGAAATAACACATTACCCTTTCCCCCTACTATTAGAAAAATTATTTAAAAAATAAATTACATTAGCAGATTTTCCTGATTTCAAAGCAATAAAGTAAGCGTCTTCAAATGCCGGAGTCGCAAATTTTGCAACATTTGATACTGGAACTCTCTTTGTTACTGCTACTTTCTTTGGTGTTGTTTGAACCTTAGGACGTTTTTTTGGAGGTTGTTCAGGTGGAGAATAATCTCGATCAAATGATATTTGTTTACGCGCTCTAAGTGAATAAGTATTTGTACGTATAGCCAATTCAGCAGATTGCATTTTTAATTAACAATGTTAAGATTGTAAGTCAGAAATAATATCAATTTTAATTAAGTATAGATCAAGCTGGAAATGAAAAAAATTTATTTACAGATCTATATATCCAAAGGCAAAAGTTTCAAAGGTACGGCAAGTTAAAAGTGGACGACCGCGAAAACAACAAGTTTGCACTTAAGTGTGATATATCGATTATCGATTTTAACTTTAGGAAGTTCGCACTCAACAATTAACACTGAACCGACCTAAATTGCCTTTCTCTAACTTCACTATTTCTTTTTTATAATTTCTCTAACTTCGGAGATTAAACGTCATTTATTTTCAAAGTTGCATAATGACAATTTTGATAGATTTCAAATTCCTATTATTCTCCGACTACATGTGAGACCCGGTTTGGGTCCGTTCGAGCCGGACGTTAATTTAGAGATAGAGAAATCAACAATCACTCGCTTTAGACTAAACCCAGTTCGCTGATAGCATGACTAAGAATCATTTTAATTTTAAAATTTTATAGCAATTTATTTACAATCTATTAGTATTTCCTTTTTACATGTAAATTAATTTCATGATTCCTCTCCTATAACGTCTTGTATTTCCACTTCTTCCTCCATTATCAATTCTACAACAAAACCCTTCTATACATTCATAGCCTGCAGGGCATTCATTGTTTGGACCGCAAGGTCCAAGTTGTTCTTCTGGAGCACACGTACCAGTATCTAAATTTTAATTAAAATGATCTTGAGTGATGACATCAATCACATATTCCAAAATTTCTTCTATGTATATAAAATTTACTCACCTAATCTTCTACACTCGCCTTCTCCATCTCCAACACATGCATAGCCTAAATTTATGAAAAAAAATATTTTAAAATATTAGAACATTTAACCTTCAGGGCAAAGACGTGTGCCACCTTCACCTTCTATACACGGACCGATTGGGTCCTCATTTTCAAATACCTTTTTGAAATTAAAGAATTTCAATTAAAAATTTCAAAAAAACCTGTGGACAACACCAATTATTTGATATATCACATGCATAGCCTGGTTCTGAACATTGTTGATTTCGGTCACAAGGACCACTCGAATCAATTTGCGGACACGAAATTTGTGCTTGACTGCTTTGTGTACCACAGCATTGTCCATTAACTAGTGTGTAACCAGTCGGACATCTTCCTAAAATAATAAATATTTTAAAAATTTTTATTTAATTTGTTTTACCATTTACTGCTAGTCCTATAGAAACTTGACCAGGTGGACATGCTTTAAATAAATTTTTGAAAAAAATTAAATACTAAAAAAACTGAACGATTTAATTGAGAGGGGCAACAAATATTTCCTGTTGTGCATGTATATCCTGTTCCACATCTTCCTTGAATACAAGCACCGATTGATTGACTTCTTTAAAATTAAAAAAAATTTATTCTTAAATTAAAAGAATTATACCCGTCTAAACATCTAGGTGTTTGTGAAGAATTTGAACAACAAAGTCCTTGATTACATGTAAACCCTTTAAAAATAAAAAAAATTTTTTTTGTAAAATACTAGTTAATATTTTTATCTTTAAATTTTATACCTGCACCGCATTGTCCATTAACGCATGCGCCTGCTGAAGATAAAAAATTAAACTTTTCGGAATTAATATTTGTAATTTATAAACTAGCCTGCTTGAGTTCCATCAGGACAAACTTTTTAAAATTTTATTTTAATATTTTTAAAATAAAAAACCTGTAGCAGGAATCGCTGTTGCCTGCGCACAACAAACATTTGCTGGTGTTGAACAAACTTTTAAAGAAAATATTAAATTTCCAGTAATATTTTTAATTTACCAGCCGGGGACATACAACGCCCAGCAATACATTGTCCAAGAACTGGTAAACCTCCAGGGCATGCATCTTAAAAATAAAATTTTTTAATATTTATAATTAAAAAATATTTAAATAAATTTTTGTAAAATTAAACTAAAATATTAAATAAACACAAAGAAACAAAAAATAAACATAAAAAACTAAAAAAATTTCAAACAATTTTGTTGTAGAGGAGAAGGGGGTGACAACACTTGCGGCATTACACAGCATATTCCTGGTTGTAAACATTGCATAGGTGGAGCACAGAAACCTGTGGTTGAACATGAAGCAATTGGTGGACCTCCGCCTGGACAAACTTTAAAAAAAACAAAGGAAAATATTAAAATTAAAACAAAAATATGAAAAACATAGGAAAGCTTAACGAAAAATTTTTTAGAAAAAAAATTTTTTAATTTAATTTGTGCAATCTAATAAAAAATATTTTTTTAAATTAGTGCACTCACAATTATTATTAATATTATTAGTTAATAAATTCATTGGTAACATGTCAGAATCAGCAGCTAAAAAGCTAAAAGGCATACACGGCAAACAATCATTACAGAAACAACCTAGACATTTAATTTTGTTATTTCAGAAGGAATTGTGTTAAAAAGTTAGTTTTTTAAAGGATTTAAATGATTTAAATAAACTATTAATTTCTAACTCCGTCCAATGCGTTTCCGTAGTCTAATTTTCTGTTGATTATTATTTTCATTTGAAATTTGCAACCATTTTGGTACACGTCTATGTTCAAGTTCTAAAAAGAAACTTTTATGTATATTTAAGATTTGGTAATCTTCAGCTTCATTGGATTAGAAAAATGGTACTCTTGTGTTATATGCCCACAGTTTTATAGCTCCATTTTTCCTATTTTACAAATTGTAAATACTTTTCCGGAATTTATTAATAATATTTTACAAATTGTAAAACTTTTCCTGAATTTAATAAAATATTTTACAAATTGTAAAAACCTTTCCGGAATTTAATAATAATATTTTACAAATTATAAAACTTTTCCTGAATTTAATAAAATATTTTACAAATTGTAAAAACCTTTCCGGAATTTAATAATAATATTTTACAAATTGTAAAACTTTTCCGGAATTTAATAAAATATTTTACAAATTGTAAAAACCTTTCCGGAATTTAATAATAATATTTTACAAATTGTAAAACTTTTCCGGAATTTAATAAAATATTTTACAAATTGTAAAACTTTTCTTGAATTTAATAAAATATTTTACAAATTGTAAAAACCTTTCCGGAATTTAATAATAATATTTTACAAATTGTAAAACTTTTCCGGAATTTAATAAAATATTTTACAAATTGTAAAAACTTTTCCGGAATACAATAAAATATTTTACAAATTGTAAAAACCTTTCCGGAATTTAATAATATATTTTACAAATTGTAAAAACCTTTCCGGAATTTAATATTTCTTACTAATTGCTAATCTTGCTAATTTTTTCTAGGGACCAATGAAGTAGAAGATTCCCAAAAATTCTATATTTTAACCTTTATTAAAATCATTTAATAAATTTGTTGTTGGTTCTGGTTCTGTTGGATTTTTCAAAATATTATTTTGAGGAATATTTTTAATCTCATAAAATAAAATAAGTGAAGGTTTTTGATTTGTTGATAATAATTGTTGTTGTTTTTCTTTAAACTTATTTTGATAGTTTTGAATGGTCTCTCTAGCCCCCAAAAAATGAAAAACATTAAAGGTTGTATGATTTGTTGTTAAATTGTCTTGATTTGCTTTTAAGAAATGAAAAAATATTTTTACAATATAAATTACCCTCAGGCACATTTTCATTTTTAAAAAAGCAACAATAACCTAAAAAATTAAAAAATAATACTTAAAATAAAATTAAAAGAAACTTAACATTGTTGCAAATTCCAACATTACACGGATCATTTTTGGAGCACAAAGTATTAAGACAGATAATGTCGATATATTTTGAATCATTTATTGAATTGAAGTTTTGTATAGCTTTTTATTTTGTTAAATTATAAGAAAAATTTTTATGGAATTTTTAATAAGGTAAAAAGTGTTAGTCGGGGAAAGCGACAGTTGTGAAACGTTAGTAGGTAAATTAGGGATGCCACAGGTTGAGAAAAAAGTCGGGTCGGGTTTTCAAGGTTCGAAAAAAGCCAGTTTCACAAACCCGTGACAAACCTTATGTAAATAGGTAAATATTGTAATTTAAATATTAAAAATATTATTTTTAAAAGTTTTGTTAAATATAAGTTAGTGCTTTAGGTATCTTTAATATCACTTATTTAGCTTATAAAGCTTCACTTTATGAAAGCTATAATATTTAAAAGCTTGTTAATTCCCTCACTAACAAAAGAAAGTAAACTAACCCGGGAATTGCCTAAAATGATGATGTCCCTGTTTGACAACAGTATGTGCTATACATGCCTGACGTTCAAAATCAAAATTGAATGAAGGTTGACAATGTTTTTTATGCCAACGACGAGTCCTTTTTAAATTAAAAAGAAAATTTTTTCATCAAATTTATTTTTATTTACGTTGAATCACATTGTAGAAAAGCATTCCGATCTGTATAAACAGGCTGAAGACAGTTCTCACTAACAGAGCAAAAGCCATGCTCGTGTGCATCAGAAACGAGATCTTGAGAAAAAATTTTTATTCAAATAATTTTTTCAAATTTTACCACAAATATAGCTACTCATTTTGGGTGAAGTTTTTCTAATTTGTTGTTGTTGTTCTGATTTTATTAGTGCTGCGGCAGAAATTCGAGGAGCAGATGATCCAACATTCTTACTTTTAACAACCCAAACACCTTCTCCTGGTAAAGATTCAGAAATTGGCTCACAACGAAGAAAAAATTGTGTTTGTTTTCCTCCAATATGAACATCTTGCGAATCAAGGTGGCAAAGACCTCCAATAACTGGCATTGAAGAAGAAAATTTTGATAATTTCTCAAGGTTATGGGTTTGCTGTATTTGACAATAAATATTTACAGATAAAAAAATATTATTTATTAGAAAAATAATAAATAAAAAATTTAAAATTGTTGTAGAAAATATTGATGATGTTGTTCTCCTTCTTTGATTATTATTAGCTAAAACAAATAAAATAATTTAAATATTAAAAAACAGGTCCCAGAAGGTAAACTCCCCATAGGTCAATTGACCCTAGGGGCCAACACCAAATATTAGGTCTGCGGGTTCCTTTTGCGTTATTTTGCACCAAGAATTTCCGTTTTCTGTCCCTTAATCCCAACAAATCCATCTTAAAAAATTAAACCTACTTGCTGTTAAATAACAGAATTTAGAATTAAATACAGAATGCCACATTCTTTTTAAAAATTTTAAATAATTATAATTTTTCCGTAATTTCATTTTTTGAATTTCCTCTATTAATTAGGTAGATAGATAAACTATATTATTTTAAACAATTTATCGGGTAGCTGAAAGGAATAATTAAAAATAAATACAAATTAATGTCAAGGGTCACTAAATTTAACCAAAAGTACTTAAACAAACAGAAAATTCTGTCCATAGTAAATACAATTTATTTTTGAAAAAGAAGCAATTATTTGTGCGCGAAGAAGTAAATGAAGAATTTTATTTATTCAACAATGAGAAGTAAAATGTGGACATTTAACTACCCATATATTCCCTTTAAGTGAACGGTTATCCCCTTAATATAAATGAACAATGTAAATCTGTGGACTTTGTTCACGTTAATATAAAAAACAACGTGGATGGATATTTAAAACTGATATTTAGAACTGTTTTAGGAAAAGTAAAAAAGTTTGAATAAAAAATTAAAAAATTATTTTACATCTATTTTTATTTGCTTGAAAAATTAAAGACGAATTTATAATAAAAATTGAAATTAAGTATATTTATAAAAAATTCATGTCCCAGAATAAGCGATAATCCATTCTTAAAAACAGTTGAGTAAATAAATATTAATTTCTATCTTTCTACCTCGATTTAACTTTTTTTGACCAACATCTCAGCTACTGCAAAATAACTTTATATTCTTTTTTTTTCCTAAATATTTTCGTCTTAAATAATTGTATTTTTTAAAAAACTTTCAACATTCGATCTGTCCATCATTTTCGATCCTTTACATTAGTCCATTTTCTATTCACTAACTATGATCTTCTCCGCAGGTCCATCATCTTTTGCATTATTTTACTAAATCTATTTCGGGAATTAAAAATAGTTGATGAAGAAGCAAGAAGAAGAAAAAATTAAATTGAGTAAATAAATATTAATTTCTAGGGAATTAATTTTAAAATTTTATTTTTTTAAAATTAAATAATTAATAATTAAATTTTAAAAAATTAAAAAATAAATTATCGGAAATGGCGGAAAAAATTTACAAATTAGCTATGGTTTATCTGCTGATTAAAGTAAATAGTAGTATAATAAAACAGGCTATAGCTATTTCTACTTAAGATAAGGCAAAGGTATTCGGTGGCTGGCATCGAACATGGATCTATAACTGACAGGACTGATGTGTTATCCATTAAAATTCAAATCTTTTAACTATAAGAAAAACAGCAAATTTCGTAGTTAAATTAGAAAATTGAACTTTTTTAAAGATTTTGAAATTAAAAAAAATTAATAGTAAGTTATCAACATTTGCAGTTAAAATATTTTTTGTTTAATAATTTAAATAACGTCAAATTATACTCCCTTTTAATTTTTATCATTTTTTATGGATTTAATTTAAAAAATAATTTGGGTGTGGTTCCTCTTGTTGCAACCAAAAAGGCAATATAATTTCTAAAATGTTTAAAAAATCATGCTATCTTTTATCAATTAAATAATCTTCTCAAATTATCAAATAGAATTCCTTAACCTTTAAATTTATAAAAAATATTTTTTAAAAAGGCACACCCAAATCCGCATTCTTAATATTTTATGTAGTTAATTATCAGTAAATAAAAAATTAAAAAAACATCAGAATATATATAAAGGAGTTATTATTAGTATACATTTGCTTCAGTTTTAGACATTAATAACAAGCACTATTAGGATTGATCCCGTTAGCTAGTTCCAGAGCCAGAAATCAATTTTGAAAAATGGTCAGAAGCAGGCAATGTATCTTCCCAATCTAGCAGTAGATAGTTTAAATAAAAGCCAACACCCCAGTCGGCGGCCTAGGATCAAGTCTGACATTATTTAATACTCCAGCATGTCTAAGCTCTCCTAATTATTCTTTTAAAAATGTTTAACTATATCAATTTAAGTTTTTTTAGAATGGGTTCAATTCGTCCAATTATTTTTGTCTGTTTAATATCAATTTGTTTTACAATTATTCTTGCCTCGGATTTAAATGAGAAGAAAGATGTCTTGCCGAAAAAAATTAGTTTGGAAAATATTAATGAGAAAAAACAACAAATTGGTGAAAATCCAAAAAATAATGAAGAGCTGCCTGGAAGTAAGAAATTTTTAAGAAGTAAATTAAAAATGGTTACGGCTGCTCAAGTTGAAGAAATTAATAAAAGTAACAAAAAATGGAAGGTTAGTAGAATATTAAGATATTAGAGGCCAAGTTTTTATATTTAAGGCTAAAGTGCATTCAAAATTCGCAGACAAAACCCCAGCAGAATTAAACAAATTTCTCGGTGTCAAACCAACTATTGACGAAGAACAAAAACTAAAAAGAAATGAACAGCTTAAATTATTGAAAAGAAATAAAAGAAGTACTGAAAATAACAAATTATTAGAAGAATATAAGGAATTTGACGCTAGAACCGAATGGCCCGAATGTAAAGATGTTATAGATACTATACAAGTAAATGAATATTTTTAAAATTTAAAAAAATTTAAAAAGGATCAATCTGCTTGTGGAAGCTGTTGGGCAGTCTCCTCTGCCTCTGTGATGCAAGACAGAATTTGTATATCTACTGGTGGTGAACTTAAAGTAAATATATCTTCTGAAGATATTTTATCTTGTGAAAAAACAAGTTCTGGGTAATATCATTTTTTAAATAACGGAAGTTTAAATAATTTATATTGAAGTTGTTATGGTGGTTATCCCGAAGAAGCTTTCAAGTTTTGGCAAGAAAAAGGTGTTTGCACAGGATCTGGTTATTCAGATCATGAAGGATGCAAACCATATCCATTTCCTCCCAATCCTGATGAGTATATGTATTCTACACCAAGGTTATATTTAAAAATAAATTTGATGTATAATTTATTTTATTTATTAGATGTAAACGCCGCTGTGAAAACCGTAAATATAAAACAAAATATAACAAAGACAAACATTACGGTAAATTTAAAAATAAAAATATTTTTAAATAAAAAAATTTTTTAGGACAAGAACCTGTGAATCTACAAGATTCTGACGAGACTGATATAATGAAAGCAATTATTGAAGGAGGACCTGTCGAGGCTAATTTTGTAAATATTTTTAAAATAAATATTTAAAACATGCTAATTATAAATAGATTGTTTATTATGATTTCTTCTCCTACAGCGAAGGTGTTTATGAAGCTGGTGAAGGTGAAGATATGGCTGGAGGACATGCAAGTATTGAAAAGATTAAATATATTTTGATATAATTTTTTATTCAGTACGTATTCTTGGCTGGGGCCACCATAATAAAACCGATACACCTTACTGGCTGGTAATGTTCAAAAATTTATTTATAAAATTTTAATATTAAAAAAGATTGCAAACTCTTGGGGAGATCAATGGGGAGAGAATGGCTACTTTAAAATTGCTCGTGGACAGGATGAGTGTTTAATTGAAAGTTGGGGGACAAATTATGGAGATCCAGCACTCGATAACAACACACTTGCAAGTGAAGGTGCTATGCGTGCTTCTAAACGACGTGAAGAGAAGCGTCAAAAACTAGCAAATATTGAGTCAATGAGGCAAAATTAAGAAAAATTAGATATTAATTTAAAAAATAAAATTTATTGAGAGAATTGAACTTGAATAAAAATTAATATATTTTTCTAATTTTTGTAAATCCAAAATGGTTTAAATTGGATCTATGGGGTTTTAAGAAGTGTAAAAAAAGCGTATTCTATCTTAAAAACATAAAAAAAGACTAGCCAACCCAGAAAAATATATAGATTTATATAAAAGTATATATCACGACAACTGACTTTAATAAAAATATCTAAAAAGCCAAGAAGAATTTGAAAGAATTAAAAATTTATTTTTAATGTTAGAAGATAATATATTTAGTTTATTTATTATTAGCAATATTTATGCATCGAAATAATTCAAAAAACAAGAATGAAATTCCTTCGACCTCCTCAAACTCTTCTACTCTCAATTCAAAATTAGAAAATAATAATTCACAAATATTACAAAAATATAAATTATTAAATGCTGAACAATGGTTAGAATTGAACGAGCAAATTAAAAGGATAAATCTACAAAATAATGATAATAAAAAATATTTTGAAGAAGTAAAATCACGAGAAAAATGTCCAGAAACAATAAAAGTACTGCCAATATTGCACAAAACTAACCAACTTCCACCGACTTGTAATAAAGTTAAACAAATATTTTTTTGTCCAAAACAAACCAAACAAAATTGTTGTCCACCTTCTCCAATATCAACAAGTGCATATGGAACGGGTGGAGGTACAACAACAGAAGATACAGGTCAAGAATCACCATCAGCTGAAATACAACATCAAGGCAGAGAGAAACCAAAGCAAGTAAAGAGTGTAAGGTAAAAATAAAAGGAAAAAATGTTTAATTAAAAATTATTTTTTCTAAAGATATGCTTCAGATAAACCACCAATAAATTCGTCACAATCCACTTTAATAAATGCTGCTAAACCTCACTTCTACACATCGGTTTTTGATTTTTTAAATAATTTTAGCAGTTTAGTGTTAACATTAATTTTTTAAGGCTGACCGATTAGCTGAAACATTGGCTACTCAACAAAGAATTTTGCGACAAGAATTAACTTTAGAAAATAAACAAGGAATAACACAATCAGAACAAAATACAAAAACTGAGACTAAAAAAATAAAACAAAAACAACCAATAATGGAAATGCCTATAATAAAAAATCCTTTCATTAGAACAACAAAATTAGTGAATAATTCAACTTGTTCAACTCCTCAATTAAATTCACAAATTAAACATTTGAACACAAATGAGAATAAAACTTTAATTAATAATGAAATTTTGCAAATAAAGCCAACAAATTCTCATCAATTAATTTCAACAAAATCATCCTCAAACGAAAATAATGCTTCAACCTTTAGCCAAAGTTTTGCTCAACAATTACCCAAGCAAAATACAGTGCGACAGGAAACCCAAAATAAAGTTCCTTTAACAAAAAAGACTACTAGAAAATCAAAATCCCCTACTAAATTTACAAGAAAAATGTCCAAATCACCAAGAAAATCAAAATCACCCAAAGCTAAACAACAAGAATTAGAATGGGTGGTAAGTATAAAATAACACTCTTTCCATCATAAACTCGATTACAATTCAGATAAAACGTCGTCCCGATGGTACTCGATACGTGACAAGAAGACCAATGCGCAGTTCTAATAATTCAGCTATTATAAAAGAAAGACGTGAACGTTCTGCTTTACGAGAACGCCATCAATCAAGCGCTTTAAGCACAACCACAGACGATGATGGACAAAATACAATGCGACAAATGATAAAAGAACAAAGACGAAGAAGGAAAGGCCACACAAAAACATTTGGTAATCAACAACAACAAATAGATTCAAATCACAAACAACAACCTAATAAATTTAATATTCCAAAAAATTCTCTTCCTATAAATCAATTTCAACAACAAAAACAGCTTCAATTGGATAGCAAAACTATTAAACAAATGTTGATAAATCGACCAATTGCTTCTTTTTTCACCTCAACTACTGTCTAACATTTTTTCGTTTTAATTAATGAACAGAAAAATTTTTTGATTCTTACTTAATAAAGAATTTTCCCCCAAAATCTTATTTACATATGTATGTATTTACAAATAAATATTAAAAATCTACCTCAATTATTCCAAAATGTCAGCATCTCCACTATTGGCTGAACAAAAAGATTCTTCTCGTTGTGAATCCCGTCGATTCCGTCCACGTATTGAAGAAAGTCGAGCAAGTCGGAAACTTGTTTCTGCTTCTTTTAATTCTTCAGAACTATACAATGAGTGGAAATCACGTGAAAAACGTTCAAAATCTGCATCTATTTTTAAAAATTAAATTTATTTTAAATCAAAAAATACCATCAGATTCAGCCAAAGATTTAAGTTTTCCATTAGTTTGTAAATAAGAATAAATAGTATAACGAAGAGGACGATCATTTGGACAAATCCATGCAGAATTTAATAATTTAAGACAAATTTTATCTAATCGTTGACTTCCACTTCCTTCATTGCATATTGTTGTTCCACCTTCTTTAAATCCTCCTCCTCCATTTGCTGTTGTAAAACGAAGAGCATCAATAACTAAAAAACAAAATAATTATTGTCATCTAATATTTACAAAAAAACCATGGCCTCGACAAAGAAGTGCTTCAGAAATTTGGTCAGTATTACCACGACGATTAAACATATCCAAAGCTATTTGATAAAGTGATGGGCATTCATCGGATAAAGAAATAAGTTCAAAAGCCTGGAAAATATTTTTTAATATTTTAAAAATTTCAAAAAAGAATTCAGAAAATTTTATAAAAATATTAATATACCAAAAATTTCGAATCATCAATAACTCTATATTGAAGTAATTGTTGTAAACAAGTCCACATTTTAGCATCAGCCACAATTTTAAGTAATAATTCAGGTAAATAATGATTCTATAAAATAAAGATAATTTTTAAATTAAAAAAATTAAAATTTACTTGAATTTGTATTTTTCGTTGTTTTAAAATTAAAAAGAAATCAATCATTAAATTAGCCAAATATTTTTTATCTACTTCTGGATGTTGATAAAGTGGCTCAAAAATACAACGTAAAATACTATTGTGACTAACCAAATTTGGAGTATAATTAAATATTAAAGAAGATTTTCCTGTTGAAATTCTCCTTAATATTTTTCGAAAATATTTTATAAATTCAAACCTTTCTGTGGAGAACTGTTGTTTTCATTATTTATTTCTGGATTATAAAGAATTTTTCTTATAATTTGAGTAACTTTGCCAAAATTAATTTCTTTTTTGAGAATTATACGTTTTAATAAATCGAGTAAAACAGATTCAGAATTGCTTCTATTAATCAAAAATTGGATAATATTTTCCTTTAAAAATTATTGAAAAAAAATATTAAAAGTAAATACCAAATCTTTCATTTCATCCACCGCCTTATTCAAATTTAATTTAATTTGAGTAAAAATTCCAAATTGCATATCAATTATAAAACCTTTATTTTGAATCATTTTCCAAGCAGAATTATACAAAAATGAATTAATAGAATTATTTTCGTTAGAAATATTCTCAATTTTGTCCTTTCGTTCTTTTAAACATTTGACAAGATTTTCATTAATTTGTAAAGAAGAGCAATAAATAAATTGATTAGTGTTCATTTTAATATCAAAAATTAAAGTTTTGTGAACATTCTTTGAAAAAAAAATAATTTTAAAAATGTTTACAAGAGACAATGACGAACTGTCACCAAAAATTTCGCAATTTTTTTAGCACATCGTGAAGAGCAAGTCGATTCTATAGACAACCATAGCTCTGGAGTCCCATAACTTTTTGTTTCATGGGACAGAACCAAAAAAGTCTAAAAATTGGGTATAGTAAATCGACTTTGCTCTACACAATGGTGAAAAAACAGTGACAATTCGTTACTATCATCCTTCGTTAAATAAAATTAAAAACCTTATGATGAATTAGAATCAGATTGTCAACAATTTGAACACCAACTAATCCAAATAATTCAAATTTAATTAAATATTTAAATATTGGTAAAGATGAGAAAGGTTGTTTTTCATCAGGAAATTCAAAAATATTTAGACCTGTAGCAAATCCATTAGAAGAATCGAATTTTAATATTAAAATACAAATATGTCCATAACTTAAAAAAAAATTTTTTTTAAGAGAAATTTAAAAAATACATGGATGAAATGCAAACATCTCTCTCCAAAAGTCTTGGTTTAAACGCCGAATACCCAAAATCAACATTAATTGATCCAATATTTGAAATTGTATTATTCTAAAGAGAAAATTTTAACAAAAATTTGAAATTTTAATAATTTACTTGGAAACTAATTAAATGCAAAAAATTGGTGGCAGCACCACAAGCGAATAAAAATAGTTTAGAATCAGGCTGAAAATAAAAATTTTTATTTAATTGGTAAAAATAGAATTTACAAAACAAATAAACCAGCTAGTTGAATGGGCAAAACTTTTGAGTAATTTCAAAGACTTTCTATGTACATTTAATGAACAAAATTCAACACCAGCATATGTTATTATTGCTAATTGCCTATCTGCTAACCAATTAAAGCCAATAATAAATGAGGCATCTTTAAAGAATTTGGGTGGTTGTTGAAATTCGGCAGAGACATTGCCATTGGTCAAAATTAAAAAATCCTGAAAATTTTAACTTATTGTTAGAAGAAAGACGAGTTGGTTAAGAAAATAGTAGAGATCGGTCTGGGTCTAAACCAAGACCTTTTTCCTTAGCCCATTGTCAAGAATCTAGAAAAGGTCCTCAACCAAAATCAGGAGTTACGGGCAAGGTTTTTTAAAGTTCCGATCTCTAGTAAAAATGAAGACATTTAAACGGACATTTAATAGGAAATTTGAAAATTTTTTAAATATTTAGTAAAAAACAAATACCAATATGGCATCATCCTGTTGAACAATAGCTGCATTAAAATCAGATGAAAAACAAATGGAACGAATTTGATTTCGTCTCCGAGAACTTAAATATATAAAATTAAAATAGGTATAACAAAAATTCAAACCGAAAAATTAAATCTGGAATTGATGTGTCCAAAGAGCACAAACGAAAAATTGTTTCGTTTTCCTCATTTTGTACTGCACAACACTAAAAAATTTAATAAAAAATAAATTAAATAAAAATTACTCGCTCAGAAAGTGGATCAAAGAAAAGTCCGCTACAAACAATGTTTTTACTACATGTGGCATCATAAACATTTTCGTGTAAATCACTAAATGACGATCCTATTGTTAACATTTGTTACGACTGAAAATTAAAAAATTATCTTTTAAATTTAATTTGAATAAGAGTTTATAAGAAAAAAAATAAAACAGAACGATAACTTTCTAAAATAACAACAACAAGATTCGAACCCCACTCTAAAAGTTTGTTAATCTTCAAATAAAATCCACTTAACCACATTAACTGTCTAATTTCCCAATGTCCAATTGTCTCCCGGCCAATTGTCTCGCTGACCAATCGTCGTAACACAAGAAAAGACGATTGAGTCTCGACCGGTTGAGTCTCACAGGTCCTGAGCCATTTTTCTACCGTAACCCGAGTCCAAGGGTGAACTCCAACTTTTGTAAACTCTTAACTGATTTGAATCATTTTTATCTCAATCTGAAGCTTTAAATTTGTATTTTATCTTTTTTCCTAAGTATTGTCAACCCCTCTTAGTAATTTATAATAATTATTTTTTGAAATTTATTAACTTTACTTTCCATTATTGCCACTTGTTTTACTCACCTTTATGCTTTTAAAACTGATTTAGAATTTTTTTAAATCCCAAAAACATTAAAATATTAATTATTTATAGAAAATTTCACTAAACTTTTTTTTATTTGTTTCGAATGATGACAGTTGTTTAAAAATAAAAACTATTTTTTGTCAGCTATTTGACGTATCAAAAAACGGAAGAATCTAAATGCGTGTGTGAATTGAGCTATATTTTATTGAATAGAAATTGATAAATCTTTACTTTAACCCTCCTTTTTTTATTTCGAAACTTAAATTTATTTTGTGTATAATTTTACGGGTTTTTTGAAATTTTTATTTTTTATACCATTATTTTTATTAATCACGTTATATGTGTAGGTCAAGGTTTTTCAGAAATCGCGGTCATCTTTAATTTAAATAAGGGATGTCATGGGTTATCCGACATCTGAAACTTGGACTTTTTTGACCCGAAACCCAATAGCCGACTTTCTTTTCTCAATCCGTGAAATCGGATACAATAAATCCTCCCCTATTCCCCTATGTCATTTCAAACCTATACGGAAACGCGTTCTCAACATTGTTTGATTCTTAACATTCTTGAATCTTTCGAAAGTCCCGTTCCCAGGCCTAAACCCCCAAGATTATTTTTGCAATTCAATTTTCTCAAGCTTAACATTCAAGTATTTTTTTGTTCAAAGTTTAATTTTATTTCTAAAATGGTATAGATTATTTATCAAATTTCATTTTTTCATTCATCATCTTTTAGCCTTAGATTGACAGTTTTTTTTCTTTTTAAACTTTGAGAAAGACAAAAAAATACTTTTTTTGATGACCAAACTTTTTTTAAAATAATCACCTCTTATGAGAAAATCATCTTTAAACTGTGGCAAAAAGGAAAAGGGAGAGAAGGGGGATAATATTTTCTATTTAGAATATCATCCCTTCAGTCGATATATCCTTTGAATTTGTTGTGGCAGCTGATGAAAAATAATTTAAGATGATGATGATAGTAATAAAAAAACTATAAGTCTAAAGCTTCTTTTTTCTTCCGCTTTTCATATTTCCCTTACTCTTCTTTCTACATCAAAGCCTTTAAACTAAGCCTTTATATAGTTTAAGCCGCTTTGCGTTTTTTTAAACAAGACCAAAACGAGCAAGCTAAAGAAAAATAATAATATTATTTGATAAATATTTATTAAAGAAAAGTCAGAAAAAAATATTTTTTAGGATTTTTAGCTAAAGGATTTTTTCCTTTGGTAAATGAGCGCGCGGAGGTTTTCCCCCATTCGTTTTTCTACAGGTTTCCTTTTAGTTTCTGTTTTTTAAAAATACCTCCGAGATATTTGCATGAAGGCATTTCTTTTTTGCTTTTTACTACTTAATAATTTTTTAATTCCAAAAACTGTATATAATTTAAATTTTTGTCTGGAATGTTTCGACAAAATTCCTCTATTGAAATTTAAAGAAAAATTTTATTTTTAGATTATTTCCCTTATTATTTTATCAATTAATGCATAAATTTTTTGACTGGCTTCGAGGAGAGAAGATATCCAATGATTATGAGCATCATCATCGTTTGTCTAGTAAACGTTGGAAAAGTTCAGAAAAATTAAAAAACTCCAAATACAATAAAAATGGGGGAAGGAATAGTGGAGGAGATATTGGATTTGTTGAACATTTTGACAAAGTTGCCATTGCCTCAACTTCGTCTCCTGCAAATTTGTCAGCTTTGGGAAAGTAATTTTTTAAATTTTAATTTAAAAAAAATTTTATTTTTATTTAGGAATGGAACTATTAATTCAAATAATGACTCAATTCGTCACCGTAATAAAAATTCTGAAAGAGTTTCAAGCCATAATATAAATAATAATAGGTTGGAATACGGTGAAGATGATGATGTTAACTCTAAAATAACAAAAAATGTAAGCAAATTTTTTTTGCAAATTTATGGGTAAATCAGGGAAGTTACGAGGTCGGGTGGTGTTTTAAAATTTTCTTCGGATAGGGTTTCGAATCGAAAAAAGTCTGAGTTTAGGGCAGTTAGGGGATTACGAGGGAAAAAGTTGCGGTTTTGATCGGTATTTAAAAATTTTCTTCGGATAGGGTTTCGAGTAACCCGTAACATGCCTGTTATGAACTAATATTCTTTTCCAAAAGCATTTCAAAAGATTTTTAAAAACAAATTTTAGAGAATTAAACCTTCCTTCTTGTCATCATCAGTAAAACATCGAAAACCTCAAAGTGTCAAAAAGAAGCGAGGTAATGAAGCAGCAACAACTGAGGACATTCCCGACCCCTACAAGGATGGAAGTTCTGGATTAGATAAAAAATCAAAATCTGCCAATGAAATGTCTCAATCAAAAAGGCCTGGATTCCTTCAGGTTTTGAAATTTCTTTTCATCAAAAAATTCCTCTAAAATTTTAGAGAATCCGTCAAAGATTAAGTTCAAAAAGTGTAATAAACCAAGAAAAACGATTAAATGAAAGAGAAAGGAATGAACAAAATAATGATGAAGATATCAAAGTTTTGAGGCCACAATTGTTAAATGAAGAGAATAGAATGGAGGAGAAGAACCGTCAACAAAAACAAACTTTACAATATCAACGTTCAGAAGATATTGATGCTCTTTCACAGGTAATTTTTATTTATATTTTGTTAGAATGCGAACTTTTCAAAATGCCGGGCCCGGTATCCGGGGGTTTTCTTCCTTTAGGCTGACCCAGGCCGAGTCTTCCAGGCTAAAATCATGAAACCCCGGAAGATCCGAAAAATCGGATTTATCAAAATAGACGGTTTCCAGGGACCCTGGGTTCGAACTCTAATTTTATATTAAAGAATTTATTTATTTTTAAGGGTCGTTGTTCTTCCTTTGATTATTTTTCTGCAACAGCATCACCTACTGACCAAACATTATTAAATACTGAACGGGATGATTTAACACGAAAAGAAAATGAAATGCCATCACCTTTACACGGAATATTAGAAAACAAAAATAATAAAAAACAAAAAGAGGAAGAAGAAAAAAGGTTTGCAACAGCATCAGAGGCACGAGCTTATTTACGGAGACAAATTGCTTCAGAGAATGGTTGCTCTAGAGTCCGATTTGAGGGGGAAACTGAAGAAGAGGAAGCGGCATTTGATGCTGATGATGAAATTTCAAAGTGAGAAAAATTTTTAAAAAATACTAGGCCCTGTTGAAATGGGGAACATCATTTCTGCTGAAAAAACAATAGATAGAGGACCCCGACTTCCTATTGCGAATTGATATCCGTTTTCTTGTAAACTGACTTTGGGCCAAGTAATGACCAATCAACATTTCGGTTTTTTTCGAGGGGGGTTGAATATACGAGCAAGATTTTCTCTTTTGAGAAATTGTAAAATTTATTTATTTTTTAAAGTCGTTTAACAACTTCATCAACAATTAATGACTCAATTTATCAATTACAACGACCCCAATCTTCCTTGTCAACTTCAGGGACTGGGCCACATCATCAACGGGAATCTATTTATTTTACTGTTGTCCAACAACCAACACATTTATCCCCTCCATCAACCTCCCCCCAACCCGAAAGAAAATCCGTCACTGCAAAAATTAATGTTAACAAGAAAAATCGTTATAGTGGAGATTTTTCCCCTCTTGTTGGAAGTGTTAATATAATTGAACAATCAAATAAAGAAGAAGAACAACAACAAAAAATAAAAAATAGGCAACAACAATTGTCAATTCAACGTTCAAAATCTCAACAAATTTTGACTAAATTAACTCCAACAACTTCGGAATTGTTGCCTGATGATTCTAATAATAATGAAGGGCAAAACGATTCTCCACCAGTGATGCAAGGCTCGGAACCTGGGTCAATTAAAGTAAGCAGGCGGCAATTAAGATTTGTTATACCTCAGGTTTTGATATTTTCTTTTAATTTAAAAATAAATTCTGAGTCCAAAAATATCAGTCCGTTAAGGCAATATTGTCCCAATACCAAAATCCCAATACCACCTCACAAAAGATGCACAGAAACAATGTGGATTGTTAAAAACCTTTCACTTCCTAGGACCTTTCCACATCCGCTCTTTAAAATTTTGTCGTTTGGTATTAGGCGTGTTCCGGTCCCCAAGTGCGTATCCTTGAATTTTTGCTAACCTTTAGCATTTCTTTTTTATTAAAATTCTTTACAAAAGTATTTATAAATAATATGTAGGTATGTATTATATTGAAAAAAGAATGCGAAAATATTTGAAGAAATTTAATATTTTTTTAATTGATGTGTGAGAATTGACAAATAAATTGGACAAATAAATATTTGTTTTATTTGTTAATACGTAGAAGAACAAATAAATTAAAGGAAAAAATTTCTTTTATTAAAAAAATTTATTTTAAGGTATCCATCTGTTCAGCTGATCGTTCATCAACTGCTGAACCTGTCGAATTATTAGAAAAGGAATCAAATAATCAACAACAACAACAAAATAGCCAACAACAAAAACCAGAAGTAAACAATTCTGTTGTTTCTACTATATTACCTCCACTTTTACCTCAAATGTTTGGAGGGATTGGTGTTGCTCCTGAATGTGAGGAGGAATTGAAACGAGCACTTTCTGAAATGGATAGAAAGGAATTAACTTTGGCTCAGAGAAGACAAAGCAATTTAGATGTATTTTTTGCTTAATTTTATAAAAATATTTTCGTGGCTCCCGTCTTTGTGGACTTTTCCCCCTTTTTCCAGTTTTCTCCGCTCCAAAATTCGATAACTTTGAAGCCTATAAAATTTTAATTTCGGGGTTAGGGCCAAAAAAGCCAAAAGTTGACAATAGGTTATTAACGTCCATGCTCTATAAGACTTTGCTTTTCAGTCAGTTTATTTGCGTATTTTTCTTCCCAAACGCCCAATCACATCAACAATTGCCAAACAATTAAAAAATGTCTTTTTGTTTTTTAGGTAATCCATCAAGCAAGTGGTCGACGTACATCGTATATTTATTTATTTTCTTTTTCAAATTAAATAAAAATATTTTTTCAGGACAACACTAATTCCATTAACACCTGCACAAATTCATTTAATTCGCTCTTTGTGGCGTCAGGTTATTTTTTAAATTAAAAAAATAAATTTTAAAAATAATATTTTAAAGGTTTACCTTAGCAAAGGCCCAACTGTTATTGGTTCTCAAATAAGTCATCGGTTATTCTTTAAAGAGCCTCAAATTCGTGAGCAGTTTAGAAGAGTAAGAGAAGAATTTTTTAATATTTTTAATTTTATTTTTTTAAGTGTCCCCTTCCTCATCAATATGTTAATCACGATAGTTTTTCAAAGGCACATTGTCGGCATATTTCTGAGCTTGTTGATCAGGCAGTTTTATTTTTTTTAAATGTCTCCTTTTGGGTGGGTCGGGTCAACTCCCTAGTAGTCAACTGACCCTGGAGGTCAACTCGTATTTGGACGGATTTGGGGGACTCAGGGTTGATAACTTGAGAGCTTTAAGGCAGGAACCATATTACTATTTTTATTTAATAGGTAGTTGAAAGCTTGGATGATTTGGAAAATGTTAGTGCAATGCTTGAACGTATAGGTAAAAATTATAATTTAAAATAAAAATTAAAAAAATTTTTATTTAAAGGACGAGCTCATGCACGCATATCTGGTGGTCAATTATCAAGTAATTACATAAATTTAAATTATTTTTAAAAATATTTTTATAGGCAAAATTTGGAATTCTGTCGCCGAAACTTTTATTGACTGTACTCTTGAATGGGGGGATAGACGGTAAATTTTTTTAGAAATTCTGAAAATTTATTTTGAATTTTAATTAAGAGCTCGCAGCGAAACTGTCCGAAAGGTTTTAAAATTAAATTTTAAAAATTTTAAAAACAAATTTTTTTAATTTAAGGCATGGGCTCTTATTATTGCCTTTATGATTGAACGTATTAAATATGGACATTTGGAAGAGGTTTTTTTTTATTTTTTCAAAGTTTATTTAATTTTAAATTATTTTTTAGAGAAGACAAATAACAGCAATTCGCTCTACAATAGCCTCGTTGGAACGATTCGCTGTTGGAGGAGGGGGCGAAGGTGGTATTAGTTGTTCCGCCTCTGCAACACCTCTTTCTACTCCTATAGCAACCCAAAGAAAAAATTCTGGTAATGAAGCATTAAATGACAGTCATCTACCTGTTCCTGTTTGTCCAATTAGAAGAGTTTCTGCTTCTACAACTTTTGTAAATTTTATGATTTTGGGGGAAGACTTGCCTGGAGGAAATAGGAAGAAAGTCCTCAATCTTGACGGTCCTGGGAAATCCCTGGATAATTCAAACTATTTTACCTATTTATTTTTGACTTAAAGAATAACAATACAACGCCTTCGTCTTCCTTAAAACAACAAAACAATAGAAACAGCACAATAAGTGCAGTTGTTACCAGTACAATTGCGTCAATTGCCTCTCCAGTTGCAAGCAGAAGAAAAGTTGCTACAACAGCGGTATAAATATTTTTTAAGAAAATTTTTTCTCAATTTTAATTAAGGCCCCTTTAAATTCACGTTCCCCAAAAGCCCAACAATCTCCAACTAAAACACGAACAAAAGCAATGACAACTGCTCGAACAGTAGGTGGACGTTCATCTTCTGATGTACAAGAGAGGAGATTAGCAGAAGGAAAAACAACAACAACAACCACAAATCCTTCTTCAGTCAGAAGCAAAGGAAGAAATGAAGAAAAGAATGTTTCTGGTAAACATACAAATGTTTAAAAAATGTTTTTTTGGAAAATTTTAAAAGGTTTCATTTTTTTAATCTTATGTATAATATGTAAATAAATTTAATAATAATAATTTTTTATTTTATATTCAGTGATCTTTTACAAATTTAATTCAAATAAATATTTAAAAAAAATTATATCCTTTTTTTTAGTAAAATTGAATTTCATACCCTCTTTTTTCATTCCTTCCTCGATGGCGATAAAAACCTACCACAAAATCTGACATCCCTATGTTAACAATACCGGACCATAGGTTCTAAAAAATGGAGCTGGGTACTTTTCGTAAGGTTTGTAGCATATTTTAAGTTTGACCATTTTAGTAGTTTAAGGAAGGGAAAAAAGGGGTATGAAATTCAATAATCTTTTCTACAAAAACAATAAAATTATTAACAACTTATATCTACCTATTTTTCAACAAAAGAATTCTTGAGGTTGAGGAGCATCATTTAATGATTCACATTCTGCAAATTTAGTTTCCTTGTTATTATACTTCTTTGAGGTATTTTTTTCTGCTTCATAATTATTTGATAAAATTGGAATTAGAGGTGGAACAGGTATAAAATTGCTATTATTTTCATTAGTTTTGTAAACTCCATCAGGCCTTCTTTGAATATAAACAAGAAAAATAAAAAGTGTTAAAAGAATAAATAAAGCACTTAAAAGGCCAATAATTGCTGAAAAAATAATTTTTTGAATATAAAATAAAATTTTAAAAATTACGTGTTATAAACAATAATTTCTTTTGACTTTTAACAAAACTTGATAAATGGATTTCGTTATAATAGTCGTCGGAATTTAATGAGTTTATTTTTTGTTGTTCATTTCTGTGTTGTTCGCTTGAAAAAAAATTTTTAATTTAAAAAATTTGGTACTCTTGTGGTATATGCCCCCATTTTTTATAACCCTCATTTCCTTCTTCTCTCCTCTTTGCCTTCTTTTCTATTTTCTCTTTAGGATTACAAAATGGTCAAAGGATTAATGGCAAGGATTAGATACTTTTATAAAAAAAGCGAAAGATATACAGCTTCAGTTTTTCGGTTTTTATAAATTGTAAAGCTTTTCCGGAATTTAATAAAATGTTTTATAAATTGTAAAAACTTTTCCGGAATTTAATAATATATTTTACAAATTGTAAAAACTTTTCCGGAATTTAATAATATATTTTACAAATTGTAAAAACTTTTCCGGAATTTAATAAAATGTTTTACAAATTGTAAAAACTTTTCCGGAATTTAATAAAATGTTTTACAAATTGTAAAAACTTTTCCGGAATTAAATAGAATATTTTACAAATTGTAAAAACTTTTCCGGAATTTAATAAAATGTTTTACAAATTGTAAAAACTTTTCCGGAATTAATTAGAATATTTTAAAAATTGTAAAAACTTTTCCGGAATTTAATAAAATGTTTTACAAATTGTAAAAACTTTTCCGGAATTTAATAAAATGTTTTACAAATTGTAAAAACTTTTCCGGAATTAAATAGAATATTTTAAAAATTGTAAAAACTTTTCCGGAATTTAATAAAATGTTTTACAAATTGTAAAAACTTTTCCGGAATTTAATAAAATGTTTTACAAATTGTAAAAATTTTCCGGAATTTTATAAAATGTTTTACAAATTGTAAAAACTTTTCCGGAATTTAATAAAATGTTTTACAAATTGTAAAAACTTTTCCGGAATTAAATAGAATATTTTAAAAATTGTAAAAACTTTTCCGGAATTTAATAAAATGTTTTACAAATTGTAAAAACTTTTCCGGAATTTAATAAAATGTTTTACAAATTGTAAAAACTTTTCCGGAATTTAATAAAATGTTTTACAAATTGTAAAAACTTTTCCGGAATTTAATAAAATGTTTTACAAATTGTAAAAACTTTTCCGGAATTTAATAAAATATTTTACAAATTGTAAAAACTTTTCCGGAATTTAATAAAATATTTACAATTTGTAAAATCCGAAAAACTAACGCTGTTGGAGGCTATAAAAAATGGGGGTATATACTATAATACAAGAGTACCAAAAATTTTCAAAAAATTTTCTTACATTTTATCAAAAGGACAACTTCCAAAATTAATTTTTCCAGAATATAAAAGCCTTGATTCTTTCGGATTTTTCAAAGGAAAAGCATTACCAATCATTAAACGTGAAATACATCCTTTAAATTTTTGTTTATCAGCAAAATTCCAAACATTAAGTAAAGAAAAGAAGGTAAAATTTCCCAATAATGAAAAGGCAATTTCTCCATTTATCTTTAATTAATTAATTCAATTAAATCTTAACAAAAATTTAATACATTTAAAAAGAATCCTGTTGAATTTGCACAAAAACGAATATCTTTGTTTTTATTATCTGTTATTCTAATTTTATCATAAGTTACATTTTGTGTGAAGAAAAATCTGTAAAAAATAAAAATTTTTATTAAAAAATTTTTTTCAAAGTTACCCATCAAATATAAACGCATTTAAATGACCTAAAATAAAAATTAGTTGTTTTCTTAATAAACTTAATTTTTTTTACCTTCTTTATCAATACTTAAATTGAAACGAGATTCAGCAAATAACGCATTCGCTCTTATTAAATTAATAATTCCATTATTATTAATATTTGAAGTTTGTACATTAATTCTAAAACAATTATTAACTTGACCAGGATGTTGCCAAGCAATGCGTAATTCTGAACCAGTAGATAACCACATACCAACTTCTATTGAAAAAATTTTTTTTAGTTTATGGTTGTAGGCGACTAAAACTCAAAAACGAAAACCGGATTTTAAAAATTTAGATTAACCGAAAACTCGTGAATATTGTGGTTAATAACCGGTCTCCAACAACCCTCGTTATAAGGAAAAAAATTTAAAAAATTTTTTTATTAACCTTCCTCACATGTATCACCAGCAAATGGAGTTAAAGAACAATTACCTTTTTAATAAAAATATTTTTTAATTAAAATTTGTTAAAATATACATTTAAATCCATCATATAATTCAACACAAATTCCTTCATTTTGACATTTTCCATTATTATTTGCTTTGATATTACAAGCCCCCCATTCACCTAATTGAATTCCATTTCCCAAAACTTTTTTTGCCAATTGTCCCAACCGAATAGATTCTCCATTTAAAATAAAATGCTTCAATTGTCCAGCAAAACCAGAACGATCAGGAATATAAGTACGCGAACCAATAATTAAAATTGAAGTTTTTGGTAAAATAAAAAAATCTTTCAAAATTTTTTCTTTTAAATCAACACGTAAAATTTGTTTTTGTTCATCTATTTCCCATGATATTAAATGCCACCTTAAAAAATAATTTTTTCAGTAAAACTTTTTCCACCAATGTAAGTGGTCAGAAAAATAGAAAGGAAAAAAGGGAGCATAAACCGATGTACTACGCTTAATTTTATTTAAAAAGATTTACCGATTATCATCAACACGAACATCACTAATTATTTCATTTATTAATCCAGCATTAACTATTTGTCCAACAAGATGTCCATCTCTTACAGAAAGTTGAAACCAACGTTCTTGATTTGTTGAAGTAAAAGTAAATATAGTAAGGCTTGGATGTGTTAATTTAATCTTAAAAAAATAGTTTTTTGAAAAAAGAAATTAAAAAAAAACCTGAATTGAAGTATAAAATGTTCTAGCATTATTAAAATTTAATGAAGTAAGTAATCGTTGATTTCTATCAGTAAATGTTATTGTTTCAGAAATATCTTTTATTAAATTTTTTTAGTTAAAGAAATTTTTATTTACATCTTCCAGAACATTCTAAAGGGCCAATGCTTACATTTGCTAAGGATTGACTGCTTGTTCCCCCTCCAATAAATAATTGAAGAATTGGAAGTAATTGAATATGGGAATTAATTCCTTCGTCTAAAGAAGCTTCTCCACTGTCACAATTACATTTAAAGCTTAAAAAATTTTATATTTTAACACTTTAAAAAATTTTTTTACTTTAATAAGCAAGAATCATTTAATGCACACGGACACATTCGAGAAAAAGGAGGAGCATCACCCCATTGAAGACCTCAAAAAATATTTTAATGATTTTTAACAAAGGAAAAGAAACCTTGTTGTCCATTACGTGTTGTATACCAAACAGATGGGCGTTTATTATCTTCACCAGAATAAGTCATTAATCGTTGATCGTTGGAACATTGAAAACTCATTTTTTGTTCACAATGTTCAAACGACGAAATAAAATTATCCAATTCATCCATATCTAATCCATAATTGAGAATATGACGAACAGAACCAGGCTCAGAAATACCTGGTTAAAATTATTTTTTAATCTTAAAAATTTGTAAAATAAACATTTTTTTACCCCGTACTTGAATTCCAGTTTTTGGAGCATCATTATTTAAAATAGTAAAGTATTCAATATTTTCTTTTTGAGATTTTTCTTTAAAATTTTTTTTTGGATAAACTAATTTTTAAAAAACCTCCTTTTTTCTTTAAATTATTTATTTTTTTACATTCAACATTGAAGGGTTTTAATGAACCACCGCCGTCCAAGTCAATCATTAATAATTGTTTATTAATTCTTTTAGCAATATTTTTTGAAGTATTTAAAGCAAAATATTGTTCGCATGAAGATGGTAATTTAGCTATAAATATGTATATAAACTAGATTATTAAAGTTTATTTTCGTTTATACCCCTTAAGTCCGCAGCAGGAATGTCACTGGCTACCCATCGAGACTTGACCCACGAACTTTTCCTCGACCCAAAAAACCCGAAATTCCTTCTTAATCACTTTAACTGATCTGTCTGACAATGAGACCAAACTTTTTTACTAGTTTGACCTGCGGACTTCCCCTTATTGCTAGCATAAAGAAAAAAAATCCCAAAATAAATTTAAAAAAAACTAAACAAATTTGGCAAAATCTTCCACTATAATTATTTGAACATTTACAATTAAATGTATAAAAATTATTTTGTATACATTTTCCTCCATTCATACACGGATTTGGTGAACATCTTTAAATTAAAATTTTAAAATATTTCTTATTTAAAATACAAACTTTTGAATTAAAGAACATTCATCTCGCTTGTATTCATTTCCAATTAATATTCCCTAAAAATAAAATTAAAAAAAAATCAGTATAAAAAATATAATACTTGATTTAAGTCAATTGTTGTAGAACGATAACAACCAGAAGCTGAGAGTAAAAATGTTTGCATTCCTAAAAATTTCAAAAAAAAAAAATGGAAAAAATTTTTTCTTTACCTGCACCAATTTGCCTAGCCTGATTTCCTTGTACCCAAAAAATTGTTTTACTGTTCAAAACTAAATCTAATGAATCTGCTCGCAATTTTAATACTAAAGAATGCCATCCTGGAGGTCCAATTGAAAAAACTAAAATTTTAAATTAAAAATTTTCAAAATTCACATACTTTTAGGTTTATCTCCTTCAAATCCGGTGTTTATACTAATTATATAATTTGGTAACAATTCTTCTTCTTGTTCAATTTCTTCTTTTTCTTCAATTTTTATTTGTAAAAGACTAGAATTTTCATTATCCAAAATTGTAAGTAAAGGACCAGAATTTGGAATTATATAAAAATCTAATGAAAACGGTAGAAATGTATATGGAATTTGTAGACTAGTAGATAATCCAAGAGAAAAAAGTTGTGGTTGAGGGATCTAGAAAATTAAATTTAAAATTAATGGGGGCAAATGTAAAATTTTGCCCATGGGGAAAGTAACTAGAATATTCGGCAAAATTTCGACATAAATCCCATACTACGATTCCGATAAACAATGTCATTTAACGCGAGCTTACATGAGTTCCATATTTTATTTATCATTAAAAAAATAAAACCATTACTTTACATTCTTTCAATTCTACAGGCGCAGAGGATAATAAATCAACATTATTTAGCATTATTCTAGCAAAACAACCATGAAATCCATTTTCTATATTTAATCCATTAATCTAGATAATTTAAAAAATACAATTAAAAAATATATAAATAAACCTTTTCAACAACAAATTCTTCATTTCTTCCACCAATTTCTATCTAAATTCAAATCTTTTTAATTTAAAAATTAATTAGTCCATACTTCGGAATTTAAATCTAATTTGCGATAAAGGCCACCAATTTCTGTTGTATTTATTAAAATTGAATCTACAAACAATTCTACACTATCAAAATGATGTAACCTTAATATAAAGACTAATAATTTTAAAAAATTGTAGATTTAAAAAAAAATTTGAGAAATTTTATCCGAAAATATTGAAATTAAAAAGAATCTTTTGCTTACCAACGCATCTCGTGCCATTCCTAAATAATTTAAAAAAATGAATATTTTCTCAAAAATTTACTCCATCATTTAAAGCCAATCCTTCAATAAGTACATTTCTTTGATTTGCACCAAAATCAAAATATATTTCTAAACGGCCAACTTAAAAATTTAAATAATAAGTTTAAAAAAAATAAAAATTACAAGATAGCTGAACGATTAAGTGATCACCATGATTAGCCATTGAATAAAATAAAAGACCTAAAATTAAAATTTTTAAATTGAAAAATGGGTTAACCCAAAAGATCAATTTACCGTAAATGCTCTAACATTAGCCCTTTCTAATAGACGCCCATTCAAAGAGACTCATCAAAAAATAGAAGCCCACTCTCTAATAGTTTCTTTCTAATATATAGGTCAACTCAAGATGATCTAGTGAAAAATAGATGCTCAGGGCTTATATTAAGGCATCTAGAGTGAATGAAAAAATAATACTTAAAAAAATAAACCATTTTCAAAAGTTTTAAAATTAATAATCAATTCATTTTCATAAGCAGCAGAAGCAATTCCTAAAAGCATTGGATTAACCGCAAAAGGATTGCTAATTGAAAATGGCTTTGAATTTTGTGCTTTGCAGGCATTAACAAAAATAATTGGGGAATGTTGTTGTTGTTGAATTGTTTTATTTTTATTTAAATTAATTGAAATTAAATGAATTATGTTGACTAATATTTCAGGTTGTGACCATTCCAAATTATGTGCAGAATTACTTGAATAAATTACCTAAAAAGAGGAACTAAACTTTCTGTTAGAAATTAATATTGGATGAAAATATCCAGAGGTGTGTCAGGCCAGGATCGGAGGTTCCGGGGCTGGTAGACAGGAAACCGGGTATTTTGATAAAAATAAGGTTTCTCGAGGTTGCCGGATTCTGAAACGAAAATACAGGCCTGGGTCTGTTTGAAAGCTGAAAAAACTCGGATACCATGCATCGAATCCTAGGTTTCAGACAAATTATTTTTAATTTAAAAAATATACGTACATGTTTTTCGCCATTTGACATTTTTAAAAAATTCCTATCATCTCCCGTCTCAATTTTATAATTTTTAATCCTCCTTTCAGCAATATCTTCATCTATATAATGTGCCAAATAAAATGCATCTGGAGCCGAAACCTTCAAAAAATTTTTTTTTAATTTTTAAAAAATCAAGTCAAACAAACTATGCCAATTCGTTTAATAATATGTAGAGAACCAAAATTAATTTGTAAATTTTTGTATTGTTTTTCAAAACAATTTTGTTGTTGTTTTTGTGCATTTAAACATTCTAATAAAAATAACAATTTGTAATAATTAAATAAAAATAAATTTAATTTATTCCGTCTTCTAAAACATTTCCAGAGGAAAAAGTTGTTGCCAAAAATTAAGTAAAGCATATTTGAAGATTAGTAGAATTAATCATTTTTATTGAAAAAAATTGAAGATAATAAAAATTTTAGAAGAATAAAAAATATTTAATGGTAAAAATACTAAAAAAAATTTAAAATTAAGAAAAATTAAAAATAAACACCCCATTTATTCGCAAGCTAAAAATGGTCAAAGTTGGAGGCGGCGAGACGCTTTTGCAAAACTCAAGGTTTGTGCTCGGGGTTCTGCGCCACACGTCTCGCTGGAGTCAACGGCTCCTAGATTTTGTACGCAAAACCATAGGCCTACTCATAATGCGAATAAATGGGGTGGGCAATTAAAACAAAAAATTTTCCGAAAGCAAAATTTAATTGCGCATAACGGGAAATAAAAAAAAGTTTTGCATTAAATATCAACATTTTGGAGAGAAAAGCATTTCGATTAATTTAGAGGGAAAAGGTTCGATTTTTTCTGCTGCTTTTTAAGTAAAAGAGGGGGTTTAAATATAATGGATGGCACTCTTGTATATATTTTCCCCCTAGCATCTGCTCTCTGCTTTTTGTAATTCTATTTTTAAAATAAATATATTTTTATTTTTAGTCCCTCAGAATTATTTGCTAATAGAAAAATGACAGAAAATAAATATAAAACCATCAATAAACCCCTCACAATTTTTGGTAATTTTTAAGTTTTACCAGCTGTAAGTTGAGTGAATAAATATATGAGAAGAGTAAATTATTTCTCTTTTTGAATAAAAAAATATGAGATATTAAAAATGGGTCGAATTTGGATAAATGTACGGATAAATTACTATTTTTAGTTATTATTACTAGTTTTTATTTCCCTTAGGGGCGTGCAAAATTATGCTTAAAAATTGTTTGAAAGTGAGCGAATACCTAAAATAAATATAATTGTATCGTGGAAAAATAAAAAATATGTTAAATTATTTTTTGAAGGATGAGGAAAAATTTTACAAATTAAATGAAAAACTTTAAAAAATTAAAAAAGAAGTTCAACAATGGGCATAAACGAGAACCTATATTTACATTTGTGCCTTGCGAATAAATAGTCTGCGCTTAAATGGCCTTTGAAATTGCGCTTAAATGGTCTGCGTTTAAATGGCCTTCCGCGTCTAAGTGTCCACCTGTCCCGTTTAATCGCCACTTTCCAACTATAATTTACAACGTGGATTTTTTGTTTTAAAGGTTTCTTAATGTTTTTTAATATCGTCATATTTTTCTAAAGAATTTAAGACTTAATTATGGCAACTACTACAATTAAGGATGAAAATTCTGTTATTTCTTCTTCAGAAAATCCTCACCAGTTAAATGGTGATTTAACAGAAACTCCAACACAGCAAATAAAAACAACAACTACTGAAGAATCAAAAGAAGAAATTGTCTTTCAAAAAAATAATTTACTTCAAAAACTTCGTGATTTATTTAAAAATGAAGAAATTTTGGGACAAAAGGAACATATTGATGCTTATATTTTGCCTAGAACGGATGCACATAATGTAAGAGTAGTGGGGCTGGGGTTGGAATTAAATAAATTTATTTTTTGTAGAATGAATATATTAATGAAAGGGATCAACGTGTAAAATTTATTAGCGGATTTTCTGGTTCTAATGCATGGGTTATTGTTACAAAGGAAAATGCACTTTTATGGACTGATGGACGTTATTATATTCAGGTTATTTATTTTTCTTATCAGAAATAAATTTTGTTTGAAAATAAAATTTTTTTGACAGTCCTGCGGTTTCGTGCCCCTACCAAAAATAATGTTAAAAATTCTTAAACGCATTTTAAGGGTAATTTTTCATGATTCTGAACTCATGATATGAGGTACACACATCAGACAGGCGGATAAAAAATCAGCTAAAAAATCTGAGTTCAGATTCAAATTTATTTTTGTTAGGGGACAAAACCCGAAGGATTGCCAACTTTTTAATAAACGTATTTTAAAATAAATTATTCTTTAAAGGCAAAATCAGAACTTTACGAAGGATGGACATTAATGAAATTGACTGGGCCAGATTCTATTATGCCTAGTGATTGGATTATCCAAAATTTAGAAAATGGTTCTAAAATTGGTTTTGACCCAAAATTATTTAATTTTGGTTTGAAAAAAATTATTTTTTGATTTTTAATATTTTCTTATAGAAAGAGCAAAAAATTTTAACAAAAAATTAAAAAATTATGGAATTATTTGTACTCCAATCATTAAAAATTTGGTTGATATTTTATGGATAGACAGACCAACAGAATTGTTACAAAAATTATTTATCCTTCCAATTGAAGAATGCGGCGAAGAAATTAATTCAAAATTGGGTAGAATAAGGGAAGAAATGAAAAAACAGAAATGTGATTCTCTTCTGCTGAGTTGTTTGGATGATATTGCTTGCAAGTTTTTTTTAATTTGTTTGACATTTTTGGAAGGTGACAAATAGTCCCTGCTAGGGGTGCCTTTTCGTCTCTGGTCGAATTTTCGTTTCTGTTCTGGTGCACTCCTGGTCCCTCCCCGTAAGCTCGTCAAGGGTATTTTTGTCTCGAAAAACCTCAAGTATTTAAAAATTAATTTTTAAGGGTTATTCAATTTGCGTGGATCGGACATTCCTTATGTTCCTGTTTTTTATTCATATGCAATTATTATGGAAATTAATAAGGTTAATTTAATTTTTAAAAATAAATTTAAAATTTTTAGACTTTTTTATTTGTTGATATGCGTAAAATAACTCCAGAAATTTCAAATTATTTGAAAAATAATAATGTGGAAATATTTGATTATCAAAATGTTGTTAGTTTTTTGAAGGAATATCATGAAACAAGCAAAAATGAATTTAATACAAAAATGCATAAGGTTTTTTAATAAAAATTAGTGGAGCCAGTGAGTAGGTAATTTGACACCTAAAAGGGCGAAACGCGGCACGCCCATGTAGCATACCTCGTTTTAGTCCCTTGAAATCATATCCTGGTTATACCCTTGATCTCAATTTGTTTTTTAAGATTTGGCTTTCAAAATCTATAAATTATGAAATTGGTTATTTTTTTGATAAAAAATATTATTATCTGGCTGATTCTCCAGTTAGCAAAATGAGAACAATTAAAAATTTGGTTGAATTGAATGGAATGAGAAATAGCCATGTAAAATAAATTTTTATTTATTTAATTTAATATTTTTAAAGATTAGAGATTCTGCTGCTCTTATTAAATTTTTGTATTGGATAAATAATGAAATTTCATTGGGTCATTTGGTTGATGAAATTAGGGCAGCACGTCAAATTAATTATTATAGAGAACAATTGGATAAATTTGTATCGCTTAGTTTTGAGGTTTTTTTTAAATTTTCTTCCTTTTCCAAATTTTTTTTTTTAATTTTAGACAATCTCTGCTGTAGATGAAAATGCAGCATTGCCACATTATCATGTTAACGAGAATAATGATAAAAAATTTATCAAAAATGAAAGTGTTTATTTATTTGATTCTGGTGGTCAATATTAGTAAGTATAATTTTTTTTTAATTTTTATTTAAAAAAATTTTTTCTAGTGATGGAACAACAGACGTAACAAGAACAATATGTTTTTCAAAAAATCCAACTCAACATTTTTGTCAAATGTTTACCCTCGTTTTACGTTCACACATAGATTGTGCTTCTACTAAATTTCCGTCAGAAACGTCTCCAGCTGTGTTTGATGGAATTACAAGATTACCGCTTTGGTCTAATGGATATAATTTTGGTCATAATGTTGGGCATGGAGTTGGACATTTTTTAAATGTACATGAAATTCCACGTTAGTTTTTTGTTAAAAAATTTTTTAATTGAAAAAATTCTTTTTTTAAGCATGTTTAGGATCCACAGAGAAATTTGGTCTTAAAAAGGGAAATGTTGTTACAATTGAGCCTGGTTATTATGAAGAAAACAATTTTGGAATTCGTATTGAAAATTGTTATGAAATTGTTGAAGCTAAAAATTTACAATCTGGTTCTAAAAATTTTTTGGAATTTGAAGTACTTACTTTTGTGCCTATACAGAAAAATCTAATTGTTCGAGAATTGCTGGCACAAAAACATGTAAAATTTTTTTTACTTTGTTATAAATGCTATAGCCTAGTTTGACTTTTATTAAGAAAATTCTTTAGATTGATTGGTTAAATAATTATCACAATAAATGCTTCAGTGTTGTTGGACGTTTTCTACAAGAGAAAGGAATGCAGGTTTAATTTTTAATAAAATTAAGAATAATCTTTTTATAATTTCAAGGAAGAATATAATTTCTTGGCAGAAGCATGTACTCCATATTAACTTATTTTTGAAACGTTTTGGGCGGTAATGTTGGGTTTAATTTACAATAATGCTTGTTTGGGGGTGCCTTGCATAATTAATTTACTTCATACACTGTGATAAGTAGTAAACTTTATATTGTAATAAATTAATTTATTAGTAAGTTTTGCCTTAAAAGAATTGAAATTATTTTCGGATAGATAAATATAATAAGACTATTTTTTCAATAAATTAAGGGGGAGGTGACAGCGCCTTCACTGTTTTTTCAAGGCGCTACAGCGCCTTCTCCACTGTTTGATATTTAGTATTTCGGTATTACGGCTCCATACCATTTGTCGAAAGGGATTCTTTACAAAATTTATTCAAAAAATCTTTTTCAATACATTGCCGAATGGAATGACAAATGCCAATTAACGAAAATCAATGTAAATATTCAAATCAGTGTTTTTTCCTCTTTTTCTATCTCTCTAACGTCGAGCACGTTTTTCACCTACAACAAAATCCATTGGAGCTGGGCCTAAAAGAGAAGATGGTGGCGGAGGAATACGCATTCCACCATGTTGTCCCCCAGGTGGCGACATTCGCGGCATGCCACCCATCATAAAATTAGCTAATGGATTAGGTCCTGCAGGCGGATTTCGATCCAGAAGATTCATGTTGGCCGGACTCTGTTGTTTTCGATCCAACGGCCCACCACTGGGTGCTCCTCCTCCTTTTCTGTCGAGAACATTAATTGGTGGCGGTGGAAACGGCAAACCAGCACCAGGCGGCATTGGTGGACCTCCTCGTTGACCTTGCCCACGATTAAGACTATTATTCATCATAACAGGATCCAAATTCTGGAGTAATTTGCGAACTTCTGGCCCTGAGATTATAAAAATAAATGTCAATATCAGAGATCCTAGTATTTTTACCCAAACTTTGCTGTCCATGTCCATTCATACCAGGCGGTGGTCGATTCGGTGGTCCTCCTCCAAAAGGAATAGGTGGTGGCGGTTGTCTACCAAGTGGACCATCATGAGGTGGAGGTCTCCAACCGTCATCCCCTCCTCCCGGACCGCCAATAAAGTGTTGTCGACGCTCCTCGCGTTGTCGACGAGCTGCCTCAAGACGTTCAAGCTCTTCCTGACGACGTTGTAATTCTTCAAAAATTATTTAAAATATCAAAGTAAAAAAAATTAACCTTCTCGTAACATATCAGCTTTGTAATCTTCATAGGCCAATTCCATATCAGCATCCAAATTCCGACGTTGCTCCCGTAACTCTGCTTCCAATTCCAAACGACGTTTATTCTCATATTCATATAATTCTTTCCAGCGACGGCCATACATGTACTCAAAACTGTTCATTGTAGCAAAACGTGGACCAACCTCTCGTTCTCTATATTTTACAGAATAAATAGACTTAAAAAATAATAAAAACAAACTTGACAAGTTGATGTGTTTTTGAAATCATTTTTTCAGACAATCCATCATCTTCATCTTTAGGTTCAAGAAATTCAGCTTGTAATGGTCGCGAATTACTAAAAATTAAACGTTATTTTACACTAATAATTTCTATACGTACGCTGAAACTAAAAACACACGTTCGCGTATTTGTGTAACGGCATCTTGCGCAGACAATTTACGTTCAAACTGGAAAAATATTAAATATAAAATTTTAAATTTCTTAAAAAACCTCAATAATTCCTTCACCGGTTGGACGACCTTTTTCATCAACAATGTGCACAGCACGTTCTTAAAATTTTTTAAATTATAATTTGTCAAAAAAAATTTTTATCATTACCAACATCACCAAAAGCAGAAAATGTTAAATAAAGCAATTCATTTGAGACGGCTGGAGAAAGTTCTTTTACCTTAATTTTTTGAATTTAGAAATTTAAAAAATATTTTTTAAATCATACTTTAATCGCTGCACCATGAACAGCAAAACGCACTCGAATCTGTCGACCTTTAACCATTTTGGTATCCAATGCTTCCTTCGCAGCTTCTGCATGTGCACGAGTATCCTAAAATTTTTAATTGTTTTACTAATTATGGTAAAACTGAAACCACAAATAATATTTTAAATCCAACTAATAAAAAAATAAATTCTATAAAGCTTTAGTACGCTGTTTTATAATTAGCATGCATTCGCGCTTGTTGCCCAAATTACCCCAATATTATAAATTTATTCCAGCCAACAGATATCCAGAAGTTTGTTAATACAATTGAAGAAAATCGCTGATTCAACTAACTAAACAAACGAGTTAATTATTTTGGTTTAACATCAAATAATGGAGAGTCAGGATATGATTATTAAAAGATTAGTAGTAGTTTGCAAGCAGTCAATCAACAAGTTTGGAATTATGTCACAAGAGCCTTTATTCGTAATTGTCTCGACATAATCACACAACCCTTCCCTATCCCCATAACTTTATGTCGAGGTCAGTAGTTGTACAATATTGAAGAAGGCGCCTCGTAAACTGATGAAGGATATTGAATTTGGGTCAAATAAGAAGTTAGGAAACCGATTAAAAATACACCCTTATATGTAGTTGAATGTGTTAGAAATATATTTATAAAGTAAATATTTCCCAAAAATTTAAAAAAATGCGCATTGTTGGTTAAAATTTTGGAGCAAATTTCGCAATCGCAATTTTCACAAAAAAAACTTGAAAACTAACCAAAGTCCAATAGAATATGGATTTAAATATTTAATGCTAAACCCAAAAAAATTTAACAAGTCATCCCCAAGTTATAAAATATATTAAATAAAAAATTAAAAAAATTCACACCCCCCCCCCCTCCCAACTTTAAAAACATTTACAAAACAAAAAATTTCTAAACAAAACTGTACCAAGCGGAGAAAGGCAAATCCTTTACCAGAAATGTAGCATTCCTGTAAATCCATATAAATGTAAATAAATGTTGCTATAGGTCTTCTTGCTGTAAAAAACAGCAATTTTTATACCGAAATTTCCCCGTATGGCAGGAAAAGCTCCTTCAGATCTTGTTCTTTAAATTCAGTTGAAAGATTCCCAACAAAAAGACGACAGCGCCCAGTAAATTTTTTCTTCGGTTGATCTTCAAGCAGTTCAGATTCGGGAATAGGCGCTCCCGAAAATTTTGGTGGAGGAGGAAAACCTGGCCTTCCACCAAGTTCTCCACCACTACGGCGAGTTGATGGCGGTGTATCATAATCATGTCTTGTTGAATGTGAAGAGTTTCTAAATGTAATCATAAAATATCGCGCGTTTTAGAAAGGCAAAAAATAATGAGAAAACAAAAATGAATGTAAAAAGTTTTAAAAAAACTTTGAAGATTTGTCTTATGTTAGGATGATATAGGGGAAGTGGGGGAAAGTTTTGTAAAATGAACTCTAAAAACAGCGAGAAAAAGAAAAAACTTGCTAGTAGAATCATGAATAATAAGAATAGATATGAATCTTGTTAAAATGAAAAATTTAATCTGAAAGTTTTGTACGCAGAGTCCCCTCTTCCCAATGTTAATCAAAGCCCCATCCCTCTCCCCGTTGTCAAAATTGTTGCAATCTTGCAGAAAAAAGAGAAAAGTCTTCTCCGCTATAGAACTCTTCATAATCTGACGTTAATGTTTTGCTTTCACAAAAGCGAGCTTTATAATCGGAGTAAAAATTATTATTTGATCTGTAAAACAAATTAACATTGTTTAGTGCATAGTAAAAAGGTGATTTAAACAAATGCATAGCAGGGATTGGGACAGGTTGAGAAAAATGTCGGGTCGTGTTTTCAGTTTTCCTCAGATCGGGTTTCGGGTTGAAAAAAAACCGGAGTTTGGTTGGGGCGTTTAAGGAAGTTAAGAGGGAAAAATCGGGTCGGAGTTTGAAAAATTTCTTGGATCGGGTTTGGGGTCTAGAAAAAGTCTAGATTTAGGTTAACCCGTGATACATAGAAACTTTATAGCGGAAGCACTTGGAGAATGAAATATGAACGCACAAGTTATTAAAGGTCATTAAATGAAATTGTCAAAGTAAAATTTATATATGCTTATATTTAAAAATAGTGCTAATACTTTAAATTTGCAAATATTCCCCATAAAAACTTTGTAAATTTCTAGAATATTTCATTTAAATTAAATATATTCCACCAAAAAAACTATTTTTAACCCTCACAAGGAGAGTTTGCGAGGTGTCCGAGCTAAAAACGGTCGAGACCGGGCTCATTCGATAGAGAATGTGCCCTTTCTAGCAAGGATTTTTTGCCGTTTTTGCCCGTTTTTTGATCTGGCCAAGATATGGCCTTCCAAAGTCCCAAAATTTGGCATATTTTCCCCCCTCCAAATATAAACTTTAAATAATGCGTTTATTTTGTTGGCGCGGTGGTGTAGTGGTGAGTGTGCTTGCGTTACCCTTTTTCTCTAAAAAGTTCGATTCTTTTTTGGGTTTTATGCTTTTATCTAATTGTTTTAAACATTATTTATTCCTTTTTCAACAAAAAAATTTTTTTTGAAATTTTTTTTTTAATTTTTAAAAATTTTTGAAAATAAAAATTTTTTTTTGAAAAAATTTTTTTCGGAAAAAATTTTTTAACTTTATCCTTACGATTAATGGGTGGAGAGGAGAAGATTCCCCGGGAATCTAATTGTTTTATTCGACGTGCCAGGTGTAGCAAATTCAAGTTTTATAGCGAATAAATTTTTATTTTTAAAAATTTAAAAATAAGAGGTAATTTTTTTCAAAAAAAAAATTTTTATTTTCAAAAATTTTTAAAAATTAAAAAAAAAATTTCAAAAAAAATTTTTTTGTTGAAAAAGGAATAAATAATGTTTAAAACAATTAGATAAAAGCATAAAACCCAAAAAAGAATCGAACTTTTTAGAGAAAAAGGGTAACGCAAGCACACTCACCACTACACCACCGCGCCAACAAAATAAACGCATTATTTAAAGTTTATATTTGGAGGGGGGAAAATATGCCAAATTTTGGGACTTTGGAAGGCCATATCTTGGCCAGATCAAAAAACGGGCAAAAACGGCAAAAAATCCTTGCTAGAAAGGGCACATTCTCTATCGAATGAGCCCGGTCTCGACCGTTTTTAGCTCGGACACCTCGCAAACTCTCCTTGTCAGTTATAAGAAAACCCCAGTCCATACTTTCCGCAACACAGTGCAAAAAATTAACCATCTAAATCTTCCAAATATCCCCCCACCCACCAATATTCTAACATAAATATTTTACAAACATAAAAGTGCCACCCAACAAACCGAACCAAAATCAAATTTAACCAACCTCTCGTCAGCCGCAGAACGTTTCCAGGACGTTCCTGTGGCGTACCACGCCTACGTTGATCATCTCTTGAAGATCTTTCAGATCGTCTACTATCAGATGGCATTTTTAAAGTTTAAGTTCTAAACAATGTTAATAATTTGTGGATGAAATTAAAAAAATATTTAAAGTTTTTTACAACTTTTTTTGAGTGAAACAAAATAAAAAGACATCATTTATTCAAGTAAAAGTGCAGAAATAATTAGGTTGATATTTATATTTTTTATTTTTAAAAGAGAAAAAAGAGCAACAGAATCAACCTAATTAAATTCTAAAATGACAATAACTGAAAGCTTAGAAAAAAAATTTAGCCAGAAAACATTAAAATTACTTCTTTTGTAATATACACAAAAAAGGCTTTTCTTATGTTAGAATGAATTTTAATTCTTTTTTGTTGTGTGGTGTGAAAATTTCTTTACATGTTCCATAGTACCTGCGTTGCTCTTCATGAGAGATCTAAAAAATAATTTAAACATATGTCGATTGTGTCCACTAGAGATTGAGTTTTAAAGTCTGGGTTTTGGTCCTAAACTACGAATTTGATTCATTGACTCAGATCGGATCCTGGAAGTTAAGTTTATCCCAAACAAAAAAGTCAAGCCTCGACCCGGACACATAGCTCAATCTCTAATAATTTTAAAAAATTATATACATGAAATGTCGCCCATCTTCGTAGCATTAACTTCCAATTGTTCTTTGGCAAATTGCACATATTGATCATGTTGTTCTAAAATATATTTTTGAAATAAGAACGAGTAATTTTAATAAAAACCATCAAGTTTCTTATTCAGAATAGTCTCATATTCATAGCGAAGACGAACTTCTTGCTCTCTAAGTAAGCGCTCACAAATCAGCTTTACTTGTCGAAGAGAAAAATGCGGCTTTTCATAGAGAGACTCCAACATTGCAGCGCGTTGTTTTTCTGGATCTTGAATGCTATGAACTTCACCATCAGAATCACTTCCAGACTATAAACAAAAGTTAAAAAAACATTTAAAAAAAATAACGATGGAAGAAGTAGGCGAATTTGCTTTGCGAAAGTTTGCTGTGCTACTTGACAATTCCAGGCTGTTGGTTGTTATATTTGCTCGACGAGGAATCAATTTTCGACGCTTCAGATGTTGAATCTCAGCACGCAGATAGGAGTCAAGTTGATTGCTCGAAAGTTGACAGCGTCCAGAAATCTCCGCAAATGGTGAACTTGGTACGTTGATTAAACCATTAGAGGGCTTTGAATAGAGAAAATTAAAATAAAGAAAAAGTTAAAGCAAACCTTTGGACTTGAAGTACCCGTTGTTGACTGATTCAATGAAGTTGCCAATATACCCATTTGAGGGCGAAATGGTGAACATTTTGGACTTGCACCGCTTTGGCGAGCTCTCTTGACATCAATCAATTCGAATGCATCCTGGCCCAAATCTAATGGACGTTTAACAGCTAGTCCACAGGTCATCGATTTTGTGTTTATTTGAGGATATAAATAAAGTTCCTAGAAAATTAAGAAGGAATTGATGATTTAAAAATGAGATTCAAATGTTTGACAAGTAAAAAAGAGGTAAAAAGAAACCAAAATTTGTGTTTTAAATTAACAGAAAATTCACAATTACAAAAGCTAAATTGACATTTTTGCAAAACACAATTAGAGATTTTAAACGGCAAACCACATTTGACCAATGTCATATTTTGCCAATAAGGGAAAAAACCACGTTTTGCCAATAGGGTTTACGTTGGCAAAATGTGATTCCATAGCCTCAGTGGCAAAATATGAATTGGCCAAATATTAGACAGAATTTTAAACATTTCAAAACAACGCTATTTTCTATTTTTCTTTGTAACAATGATTTTCTTTGCGTGCTCTCTTGATTTTCTTTCTTTTCCTTGCCGCAAATGTGTGTAAACTAATAAGTAGCTGAAAATCAATGCTATGCTCTTTGAGTAGAGTATAAACATTATAATGCAGCCAGCCGACTTGTGACAACAACGAATAGAGAAAACCGAGAGCGACTCTTTACAAGAGGCGCCTTCTCATCTCTTCATGATCAAATTTTGAAAGTAGTAAATGCTCTTTCAAATTTAACCCCTCTCCTCCCGAATCTTTGTCCTTTTTTTCTTTCTTTTGATGTTTTAGAGTAGTATTTACATTTTTTCGAAAAGCTTGTATTTTTTGTAAATCAAGCGTTAACCAATTTATTTTTTTAAAAGTAAGCTTTTTTGTTAGCAAAGCACAAAATAAATCTTTATAATAAATCTTAATTTTCTTTAAGTCAACCCACACAATGTTTTCCATTAGAGTCTGGTATGTATGTGTGATTTTAATGAGTGCCTGGAAAAATCGGTTTTTCCGGAGTCGGATCCGGATTCCTGATTTGTAACTAGGATTAGTTCGATCAACCGGGTTAGTCCGATCAGGAAATAATCCGGGCGGAGATCGGGAAAAGTAATCCAAAAACCCCGATCTAATTTAGTTTAAAAAATTTCTTTTCAGAGTATCACTTCTTAAATTTAATTTTAATATTTTTTACCTCAATTAACTACCAATTTTATAATTTATACTTCTCTTAATGATAATTCTTAAACTCATCAAAAATTGAATAAGCATTTTTATTAATGGCCAACCAGTCTCAACATAATGATACTGCGGTTATAGAACATAATAAAAGGTGGGTATGCTTTATTCAAAAAATATTAAAAAGTATGGATTACTCTACCCAAAATAGAATTATTCATAGTTTCAGGAGTGCTAAAAACGTAGATTTCCTTCTTGAGCCAAAAAATTTTGGTCTCGGGCATGGGGTTACTTTTTTTCATAACTTTTTGTTAAATATTAAGAGTGTCTTTTGGTGGCGAGGAACATGTTCAAATGATTCTGTATGATGATGGTGTGGAGAATGATTATAGTATAGCCAGCTATCGGCAACAAAACAAATCAACAACTTATACAGAGTACGTAATCCTTTATATTTTTTGTGAATTATGGATAGGTTTTGTAGTGTAACAAGTTTAAAAAAGCTTTTTGAGGACGATTTTATTTTTTTAAACTATGTCCATCTCTAATAATGTAGTATTTTTCTCTTTATTCTTCTAATAACAAATAAGTGAGATAAACAACAAGGTGCTGCCTTGTTTTTTGGTCGTTTTCAAAAAGCGTTTTTAACTTGTTAATCCAATACTCAAAAGGCTATAACCACAAAGGTACCTAATGTTTATTGAAAAAAGACAACTGAAGAAATACTTAAGGAAGACATCTTTTAGGCAGTTTTCCCCAGTATTTTGGACCAGCTGTGTATCTTTCCCTTATTTTTGGCATAGTTATACTAACAAATAAGTAAAAGGAATGAGATACTAAAATAAGAGAATACTTAGAGAATAAGAAAACTACACATATAAAATCTCTTTTTGGATGTACCTCTTGAAGAGTATTTTTGGGCCAAGCAGCTGGTCAGCGGTTCTTTGTTTTTTTTTGGGAAATACTCCCTCCTTTTATCAATTGAGTCTTAAAATATTAAATTGTAACTAATTTTGTGATGTTTTTCTACTCTTGTGGTAATACTCTTGTAGCTTTTTTCTTTTCTTTTTAAGACTAAAAACTGTTAATTTTGATAGAGAGTAAAAGAATTAAATAAAAAAAACTAAAAATGGCCACAATATCTCCCCTTTGTTTTGAGAGAATTTAGGAAAAGCTGCTTTTTACATCATTTTAGTATTTCCTCTCCTCTCACATCCGTTTCCTCTATGTCTATTTAGTTGAAATTGTGGGCATTATTTTTATTTACTCAATTGTGTTTTTTTTCAAATTTTATTTTTAATTAAGAACTTGAAGAAAAATAAAATTTAATTTGTAAACAAATACGTGTGAGACGAAAATTTTTTTATTTTTCAGTCCAGACGCTCCTCTTAGCCGTGTTAGAGTACACGCTGAACAAGTTGAATTGCCTAGACCAATTTCACCACCCGCACAAATTACCACAACAACAACACAGCCAACAGCAATTGTGGATGCTGTTGGTTCGTCAGCATCAGGTCTGGCCACTCCTCAAGTCACTGCCTCATCCACTTCGATTCAGATGGTGAACAGTCCTCCATTGCCCTCTTTTATGAAGTTGGTTTTTTCCTATAAAATAAAAATATAATTTTATTTCCAGAAAATCAGAACATGAAAATGAAAATCCATTTCGGCCAGATGAGCAGCTTTATCACGAGGTGGGAAAAATGAAATGACATTGAATAGTTTTGTATTTTTAGGTTGATCCTATTGTTGAGTTGTATCGACAAAAACCATTTCCGCCTTCACCCTCACACGGGTCTCCTGTACCTTCACACCAACTAAATTCACAACCTTCCTCCTCATCTCATCAGCGTTCATCAATTCGCACAGATAAAGTCGCCAATGGAGATAGTGGTGGAGGTGGAGGAGGGTAAGTAATTAATATTAGAGACCGGACTGGGAGTGTCCTACGAGATTGACATCTCCTCTGAATAACCGAGATTATTGGATCGAGATCTCGGTCCGGTCTCTGGTATATATTTCCTTAAAACAAAAACAATTTTTAGTGCTTTTACGGAGGCAAGACAAGAAGCTTCTACGCATGCAACAAGCAGCAATCAACCATTAATAATGGACACTTCTGTCTCCGTGGATGGGCTAGGGCCTCCGGGCCATGCCGAAATGGTACGGTTACCCGAGAAAAAGAAACGTTCCTGTTGCTCCCTTCAATGATGAAAAAAAGCAAAAATTGTTTTTTTAAAAGCATCATCACCACTTTTTTCAGCACAAAATTTTTTTTTTAATTTTTACAATGTATTTCCAGTCAAAATATCCCCCAAAATTCATACCGTCCAATACTGCTTAAATTTTTTGTTCAATTTTTTTGTTGGCTGTGAGCTCAGTTTGTTAACTTTTCAATTTTTTTATTTTTAGATAAAAAATATTTTTTGGCATCAAAAGATAATTTTTTTAAATACATCAAAAAATTGATCCTGTTTTAACTTTTCTGACAACAAATACATATTTGGTGCCAAAAATAATTTCTAATTCCTTTAGGATATTTAAAGATCAAATATTTAAAAATCAGAGTTTTAAGGTTCACATTCTGAATCTCATTAATATATTAAGCTTATTTTTTAATTGTCTTTAAATTCTAAGTCTATATTTCTTTTTTTAGTATGGAGATATCTACATACATTTTTATGTTATTTTTTTAACCGAAATATAATTTGACTATTTTTAACAATTACAAAAAATAATTTTCTAAAAAATAAATTTCGGTTCGCGCATATTTTTACAACTCAAAAGTTTTACAAATCAATTTTCATTGTTCTAATACTTTACATCTTTTTCCGTTTGCAAAATTTATAACAAAAGGCAATGCATTCTTTATGGTGTTTTAATTTTTTCCAACTTTGAATAAAATTTCTGAATGTTTCGGTTAATATTTTTAGTCACAGATTTGCCCAAACTTACAGTTTAAGCTTGATTTTAATCATTTAATCCCCTATTTTTATGCGTTTTAATCGATTCTCTTGGTTATATTTTTTTGGTGTGGGTCCTTATTTTTTTGGAGGAAAATAGGGAAACAACATCAGTTTTCCTGAATTGCGCTTGTTCTCTCTTATTTACTTTTCATCTTCTCCCATGCATTATTTTTTCTCCGTATTTCTCATTTGCTTTATTTATATTCAATATACGCTAACCTCTTCCAAAATATAACGCTTGTCCTGCCGAATTGGGGTTTTTCAATAAAATTTATAACCCAGCATAATTCTATTATGTATGTATTACCAAGTTGAGTCAACTACTAGAAGCGCTTCTTATGCACACCCGTTTATAGCTTTACCAAATGTAGTAAATCCGTAAAAATCCAAAAGATCGCTTTCATGAGATCACAACTCCTGTTAGAAAAGATAATTGATAAGTTAGTTGGTGATAAAGGATAAAGCGATTTTATCAAGTTCGTTTTCGACTCTAATGTCTTGTCTGACCAAAATAACTAGTGAAATTAGAGAAAGAGAGACCACATTTGTTATGATGGGTGGTTAAAGAGTCGCGGTAGCAGAGAATTGTTAAAGCAGCAGCTAAGTCAAACGACAAAATAATTTTGCATTTATGGGTGTTTTTCTTTTTGTTTCAGCAGCTTCCCGGATATATTTTAGATTAGGAATGATAAAGCGCTTTTATCAAGTTCATTATTGTTAAAGGGATGAAAGAGTCGTCAACTCAGACTCTAATGTGTCGAGAGGGTTTTCCTTAAAATTTCCTAAATTTCTTTAGCTTGACTAAAATTTTTATTCATTAAATTTTTAAGTATATGATGGGCCAAGATGTTCCTACAACAACTTGCGTATCCTCTGCAACAAGTAGTAATATTTCTCAACAACAAACAAATTTTGTTGGTGCTTTCAGTAACATAGATTCCTCCAATGATTTAATAAAAGAAAATGAACAAAATAAGCAATCAGCAACCACAACATCTTCAATTTCAAGTCATTCCTCAACTTTTCTTCAAACAACTAGTAATGTAGATTATCTTGGACAACAACAACAGGATGATATTAATTCTGACAATTTTCCTGAAGATTTGAATGGTTTAGATGGAATCTCCCCAATTGGTGATTTATCGCTAGCAGCGAATGTTATTGGACCAAATTCTGGTGGAAAATGTAATTCTAAAGTGGAGGTATTTTTTAGATTTATTTTGTTGGATTTTGGGGTAAGGAGATTTTAGTTGATTCAAACATATCGGGGCGGACATATATTTCAATTTACAAAAATCACCCCAATCTCGATATTTTCCCCCACAGATTTTAGAGGTTGAAAAACCCTTGATACTTCTTTAATTTTACTTTTAAAAATAAAAAACAAAATTATTTTTTTAAGTTTTTTGGTTTTGTGCCTACTTCAATTGCCAATCCAGCTTCAGCTAACGGACATCAACATCTTCAGCAACAACAAAATATAAATTCTCAACAAAATTTACAGCAGCAACAATTTAATGGTCCTGGTTCTGCACCAGCAGGTCCCTCTTGCTGTTCATCTGCTGATTCTGGACATCATTCAGCTGGTGGTTCTGTTTCTGGTGGAACAACAACAGGTTTCGATTATTTTCGACGTCCTTCTTCGTCATCCTCCTCGAATGTTTTAAATCAAAATACTGATCAGCAACGGCTACAACAACAAAAAATAATTATTCGTGATCCGTTTGCACCCGACCTTCCTCCAACAACCTCTTCACAATTTTCAAATCTTTCACCTTTAAATGGTCATCAACAGCATTTTAATGATCAACAACAGCAATTAATGCAGCCGACGATGCAACCACTTAATTGGGATGGAAAACCTCCAGCTGATTGTTTGTTTTTCAAGGAAATTTTTGAAAATTTTTTATTTAATTTTAGCTAAATCCATGGCAGAATTGGCCAGGTTGGGGTCTACAGATCCTTCACGGCCACCATTGCTTCCATTACCCAATGTTAAAGAAGGTGGAATTCCTCCTGGAGGTGTTTTTCCACAATGGTCTTTTTATAACATGCCATTAGTAAGTTTTGAATAAAATATTCACTTTAAACATTATATTTTAGCAGCGTCAAAGGCTTGAACAACTCTACCCAGAAGGCACTTTTGCACCTATGGGTCGTTGGTTAGTTAAACAAGATAAAGAATAGATAAATTTTACTCTTTAAAGGTCATCAATGCCTATGCCAATGTTTAGGCCGGTTATTCCTCAAGCTCGTATGGTTTTGATGTCTGTCAAACCAGGTGTGCCAGTGAATCCAGCTTTGATACCACCGTGGCTAGTTGGAAAGATTCCACCGGGCTTTATTCCAATGGTTAGTTTTTCGACCGTGAATTGATCACGTCTCCTGTCGGTTTAAATAAGATATCTTTTTATAGGTTGCCCTCCCCGGTCCGAACGGTCAAGCGATTCCTGTGCCTTACAACGCAATTCTTCCTCCAGGCATGTTTCCACCTCCTAATCTATTACCTCCACAACAACTTCAACCTAACAATCCTTCCTCTGTTAAACAACAATGTGATGCCAACATTTCTCTAATTAATTCAGCAATGACACCAGGAGCTGCGCCAAAACCCAAAAAAGAAACGGCAAAACAGAGGAAACAACGAGAAAGGGAAGAGCAGTTAAGAAAAGATCAAGATATGCAACAAAATCAACAAACAAATTTTGTATGGGTTTTTCTATGATTTTAAATAATTTTTATTTATTTTTAGGGCCGTTCTCCTCAAATGGATGGAGGAGGTCCAGGAGGAGGTCAAGATGGTTCATCTCCATTTTTTGGTCATATACAACTGCAACATCAAATGTTGCAAGGAATGCAACAGGATGCTTGTTTTAAAGGTTTCTTCTTCAATTCTTAATAAAAACATTTTTATTTGCCTTTTCTTTTTTAACAAAAATTCCTGTTTTGGTTTGAAAATTTTTGAATGCCAAATCTAAAATCCCCACTGATTTAGGCAAACTTTTCTTAATATTTTAATTTTCCAGTCCCAGGCCGATCACCTCCATCCATCAAACGATGCACTTCTTCAATTCCTCCATCTGGTCCAGGAAGTGCTCCTCCACCTGTCAACAATTGCTCTACACTTGCTCCTATGCCAGATCAGAGGATACATGCAAAGGGCTTATGTTTTGCTTGTCAACAGGAAATAAATGTATTTTTTTTTTAAATATTTTTTTTAAATTAAATTGTGTTATCTTTAGCAACAACGTAAAGCAATTCAATGTACTGCAATTAGTCAAGGATGTAATCAACTTTATCACTGGGATTGTTCTGGTCTTTCATCTGATGCATTTGCAGAATTTTGTAAAGATTTTCGTCTTGAATGGATATGTCAAAGTTGTTTTAATTTAAAAAGTAAAGAGCAATGCCTTATGTTGGCTTGCTAAACAACACCAAAAATTTAGAAAGAAAATTTATAGAAATAACCTCAAAATTAAAAAAAATATACCATATATACAGAACAACAAAAGAAATAATTTTCAATTTGTGCCTCATATCAATCCGAGAAAATCCCTGTTTTTTTTATATTTGCCATTTTGTATAAGCCTTAATCTTTTTTTCTAAAATGTTTTTTTTCTATAAAATTATTTAGAGTTCGAACTTCTCATATTGTCGAGACCAGTATCTGGGGTTTTCTTCTTCCAAGCTGACTCGGGCGGGTTTTCTTGGCTAAAACCTCTGGAACTCAGAAAATTCAAAAAACCCGAATTTTTTACCGGGTTTACACCCCCTCGAATCCTGATGCGGTTTTTCAAAATCGTGTGTTCGAACTCTAATATATTTCTTGGCGTTTTTTCAAAAATATTTTCTTATTCTCACGACCAGCATTTTTCGTACATTTGGTAGAAACTCTTTGTTTTTTTTTTACATTTTCACAATTTTTAATTATTGGTTCGCTTTTATACATAAATAAATATTTTTTGTAGTTGATAATTTTTTATAAATATTTTGTATTATTTTTAGATATTTATGTATATAGACATAATTAATAAGACATTATTTTGTCAATAAAAAAAGTTGTTTATTTATTTAGCTGGCAATTAAAAGTGACGAAAAGTTTTGGTGTCAAAAAGTTTGTGTGACGAAAGGTTAGTGAACCGTTTTTATTTATTTTTCATTGGGTTCTTTTAATATTTGAGAAGGTGAAAAATAAATTTTAAGGAGAGATGCGCGACTTTTTAATAATTTTATAAAAAGGCACGTGTCATACGTTTATTTAATTTTGTTTAATTCTTTGCACAATTTTTTTAATTTAACTTTTTTTTTCAGTTTTTAAAATTTGCTACAACAATTAAAAGTCTGATAAATTTTGTGCTACCTATTTTATTTTTGCTGGATTTGTTAAAATTAACATAGAGATGGATGATATTTGCTAAAATTTTGTTAAATTTTTATGTCAACAAAATGTTTTTGTGCATTTTTTAAAAGGTTTATACATATTTTATTTTAATTTATTTTAATGAAAAAACTTAACGGATCCGTCGGGTTTTGGGGGTGAGTGAATCCAACTCGATAGGTCCGGCTCGTCCCTTTATTAGCAAATAAATGTATGGATGTATGGGACAGGAACATTTCTTTCTCGTACTTTCGAGAGCTAGAGTCAAAACCCGGCATCCTTTTGTGATTCCTGACCCTCTAAATTAATACCTGCCAAAATAGGCAATTTAATTATATGACAATTTAATTTTTCTAATTTTTAAAGTATGGGTAGACGTACACGTTCAATTTCTTCTGCAATTTGTTGTAAACGACGTTTTCGTTCTTCAACTCCAACATTAAGCTCAATGAGTGCAAAGCGGCCTTCAGAAGCTGGACTTGTTCATGCACTTTTTATAATATTTTTGGAATATTTTTCTTGGGGTCTTTTGACTGTGCCTGTGATTAGTGTATAATTTTAAATTAATTTTTGAAAATTATTTTTTTGTTTTTTAAAGGTTCTTGCTGAAACATTTCCTTCAAACAAATTTCTTATGAATGGGCTTATTATGGGTTTAAAGGTTTTTTAATTTTTTGAAGTAAAATTAGGATTGCACCCCGGCCCTTCGGAGTCTACAAGTTCGGGATCGGTTTTTAGTCAAAAATTGCCCAGGGTCGAGGTGCAACCCTAGTAAAATTTTTTCAGGGCATTCTCTCTTTTATTTCTTCACCTTTGGTTGGCGCCCTTTCTGATGTTTGTGGTAGAAAACCTTTTTTGTTGCTTACAGTGTTTTTTACGTGTATGCCAATTCCCTGCCTTAAAATCTCGCCATGGTATTTTTTTATTAATTTTTATTTAAAAAAACATCTTTCAAAATTAAAGGTGGTATTTTACTCTCTTCACATTTAGTGGCCTCTTCTCTGTAACTTTTAGTGTTGTGCTTGCTTATGTAGCTGATATAACTGAACCTAATGAAAGAACAACTGCTTGTGGTTTAGTTTCTGCAACTTTTGCTGCTTCTCTTGTCACATCACCAGTAAATTTTTAAAAAAGGGTAATCTTCTTGTTTACTGATCGCTATGAAAAAATGAGGAAGAAATGCTTGGTCGATTATTTCGAGTTTGCCAGCATGTAATCGAGTGCTGAAATGAGTTCGAATATGAGCTCAAACTTCATTTACTTCGATACCGGACTCGAATTTGACTGGTCAAATCGGATGCAAAATTAGATTCTTGGAACTCAACACACTCGTTACTTATTGGTACTTCCTGCTCATTTTTTCTAGGGTCAGTAAACTAGAAGATTACCAATAAAAAGTTTTCTAATTGTTTTTTAATTTTTCAAAGGCTTTGGGCGCTTATTTAAGTCGAATATACTCTGATGATGTTGTTGTTCTTCTAGCTACATTAATTGCAATTTTAGATCTTTTATTTATTCTTTGCTGTGTCCCAGAATCTAGAAAACAGCCACAAACTGTAATTGAAGGAATTAATAGTAATGGATTCTCTGCAAATCCTTTTATTATTTTACGTTTTCTTCGCGATGAACAAACAATTTTGAGATTATCTGCAATTACTTTTTTGTCATACTTACCTGAAGCTGGACAATTTTCATGCTTTTTTGTTTACTTGAGACTGGTTTAAAATATTTTTTTATATAATATTTTAAAAATTTTTTAAAGGTTGTTGGTTTTTCTGCTGAATCTGTAGCACTTTTTATTGCATTTGTTGGTGTTCTTTCTGTCCTTAGTCAAACAGGAATTCTCTTATTAATTACTCAAAAAGCTGGTCCTAAGGTTTAAAATTTTCCTTTTCAATTTAAAAAATAATTTCTCAGTCGGCTATAACACTTGGATTAATTTTTCAATTTGTCCAGTTAGTTTGGTATGGGGTTGGTTCTGCACATTGGATGTAAGAAAAATTTAATATTTTTTTCTCATTTTTATTTTAAAAAGAATGTGGGGAGCTGGATTATTTGCTGCATTTTCTCAAATGACTTATCCAGCAATTTCTGCTTTTGTTTCGTTACAGACAAATAAAGAATTGCAGGGGACTGTTCAAGGAATTCTTAGCGGTTTTTTTTAATTTTAAGTCTGGTAATATGGACTAACATTTTTTCAGGTATCCGCGGTCTTTGTCAAGGATTGGGCCCAGCAGTATTTGGCCTTATTTTTTATGCGTTTGGAATGGATTTGACGTCAGATGATGAAAGTGCTGGACATATTGGTGTTGGTCCTCAATTTCCAGTACCAAATATTCGATTTCAATCACCTTTAATTCCTGATAACAATAAACCAATAAGTGCCTCAACAGCACAAAATAATTCTTTGGATAGAATAACACTTAGAACTGGGGTATAAAAAATTTTTTTAAATTAATTTTTTTGCATATTTTTCAGGGCCCTGTTCCAGGTCCACCATTCCTTTGTGGTGCACTTTTAGTTGTTTTTGCACTCATTCTCAATTTTTCATTACCACAATATCGTCGAAAACTTCTTGTAATGCATCGCAGATCAGGAGGTTCTTCAAAACTTGATACAACAGCTCTTTTAATTGATGATAATGAATCTTGTACAAAGTCATCTATTGACGGGGATGATGATGAAGACGAAAGAAGAAAAGACGCGGAGGAATGACCCCTTCCAACTAAAAACAGGTGGGTCAAAAAATGAAATTTTGTGAGTTTTTTGTTTCATTTTTATGTATCAGAGGTGTGCCAAAACAGATTTTAAAAGGACGAAATTTGGTGGAAGGTGAATCGGCACACCTCTGATTTCTATAACACCTAACATAAATTCCTCTGTTTATTGTTGTAATCGGGTCTAAATTGGCCGCAACATTTTTTGGATACATAAGTGTCCTACACTAACGATTGCATTTCTCTATTGTTTTTCCCATATTTATATATTCGAGCCTCTTTCATTTTAACGTTTTATAGTACATAATATTATAGTTTATCGGTTTGTTTTATTTTTCTTTTTCCGAAATTCTTGTCTTAATATATTTAAATTTATCTTTTGTTTACATTGTGCCTACTTTTGAATGTACAATTTTAAATATTTTTTTATTTAAATAGTTAACCTAAACATATGGTAAATATTTATTTTTTGAATTAAAAATAATGGCTATATGTTATCTTAAAAGAGAATTTTTGTATTTATAATCAAAAAGTGGAATGAATTTAGAGAAAGGTATCTACTGACTGGAGTTTAAAAAAAGGCTCTTGTCCAGTTTATACGTCCAATAAATATTGGGATTAATCAACCTTAATATGCATGAGAATTTAATTGAACGCATAAAATTTTAAATGGACGTATAGAAATTCGCGTGGACGTATAAAGGCTGAATGAACGCATAAACTGGTCGAGAGCCAAAAAATATGAGAATCGTTGTTTAGTCTTTACAGATATACCAATTTGTGTATTGCTTTTTTACTTCCCGAAAAATCCTTTGAAGGTGTCGAATGCAGTGTTTACTGCTGTTTTTGCCTTCTAAAAATTATTTGAAAGTAAATTTAGTAAAGTTAACTTTAAAAAACCTCAACATGTTCAGTCAATCCAAGTTGTCCTATTATTGAATCCTCTTCTGCCGCCATTTCCGCCGCTAATTGGTCAGGTGTTTTGTGTGCTGGTCCAACTCGACCATCAATTCCAAGCGAAGAACCTCCGCCAAAAGCGTCGTCCTTCAAATTTTAATATGGGGTTCAGAACACACGATTTCCTAACCTTTTTGTGGAGACTGTACTTGTTTCGTATTTGGTCACGCATTTTTTCTCGTTCCAATTCCATTTTACGGTGTTTCTCTTTGCGGCGTTCTTCCATCTCTTGTCTGGCTGCGATTACCTTTAATAATTATTTTATTAAAAAAGAAAGTAATTTAAAATACTTCTGGATCATCTCCTTCCAAAGTTTTGTTCTCATCATCACCACCTAACCGATTCAAACCGCCTGTAACTTCATCAAGTTTATTCCCAACCATCTGTTTCATCAAAAACCCAGCCATTTTTTGTAGTTTTTAAATTTATTGAATTATGAGAAATTGAAGTTGATGTTTAGGCGAGAATCACTAAAAAATAAAAGAAAAATCGATTTTTATTCTCTTAGAAAAACACGCAGCTGAAACGTGCCATTCTTTTTACTAGAAACGCAAAAATGAATATGTGGGAACACGAAAAAGAGGGTAAAGAATTTAACCGGCAAAATGAAAACGCCGAAGATGTATGACATAGAAACGTCATAAACAAGAAATTTTTAGTAAACGACTACGCCACGTAGGTTCGCCTTGTTGACGCACGCGTCTAGCTCGTCCTATACTCTAACGTTTGGATTGATGTGTTAAGGACTGAAGTGTCCCCGATTTGCTGTCAAACGTGGAACGACAATTGGACAGCATACTATTTGGCTATAGGACAAGTAGGCAGTGGACAATTGGGTAATAAATTAATTTTTATCATAAATATCTACTACAAATCACTACCCAAGGGACTGGGCCGTTTTGGCGCGGGGACGTTTTGGCGCGAGCTTATAAGATAGCGAGTTCATTATCAAAAATGATAAAATTTTGCAATAATAACTCTCGTACCTTTATCTATGTTCTCCAAAAATTTCAGAATTTTTGAGCAAGAATTTCGGAAATTGTGGCCAAAAATGTTGATTTTCTGCAAAATGCCTAATTTTTCGAGGTCTGTCGACTATAACTTTGGAAATATTGGATGAAAAATTCTGAAATTTCTGGAGGAGGTAGTCAAGGATGTTAGTGAAAATTGAGAAAAATTTTATAAATTTAGGTCACGCCTAAGTGCCACTTTTTTGTTCTCGCGCCAAAACGGCCCGGCGCCAAAACGACCCCAACCCCTACCCAATCGTCCTTTACCCAATTATCTATTGTCTAACTGTCTTCTTGGCCGTTTGTCAAATGATAACTTTTTAAAATGTTAATATCAAAATGTAAAAATTTACTAGATTAAAAAATGCTGCTAATTTGGGGTGTTTTTTGTTTTGTGGTGGTAGTTACATTTTCCTGATTTCAATTTAGAATCTTTACTCATTTTAATTTATTTTTTTTTCAGAAACTAACTTCTAATTACTACTAATTAATGGAAAAGAAAAGCTCATCACAAACTTCGGGCTCACCCCCCGTTGTTCAGTCATCTCCTTCTGTTAAGCAATCTACGCCTTCAGAAAAATCTAATAAATCGACAACACCTGCTCAACAATCGACACCTTCTGATAAGTCTAATAAATCACCTTCAGTTCAACAATCCACGCCATCCGAAAAATCCAGTAAATCTTCGGCTTCGATTCAACAGCCATCTCCGCCTTCTGACCAAGCAACAAACGGTTTTCTTTTTAATAATGTTCCGACACTCTGAAATGAAGAAGAATAAAACTTGAATGTTGCCTAAGGTATAATGAGCGTTAAATTTTTTCTTCGCCTATATTGCCTTAGGCAACTGGAAAAATGAATAAAATAACCAACTTCATTTCTGATTGAGTCGGTTTTTCAAACTGTTTAAAAAAATTTTTAGACAAGAGCTCATCAGTAAGCATTCAACTGCGTTCTCCTTCAGAACAGCGTTCGCCATCAGAACAACCATCTAACGGTTTTTTTAAATTTTTAATAGACCTTGAGTATATCAAAAATAGCTATGCTGCATTTTATTTTTGGCTGTTGTTTTTTTCTAGTAGGATTTTCCACTGGACTTTTAGTGCGCCTATGTTGTTTGTTAGATACTTTCTCAAGCTAAAAGAGGAAGGATTGACCATTGGGCTGCTGTGGTCATAGAAACATTTTATTGCCGGCTTTGTCTCGCCTTTTCTCTCATTTTGCTAAATGAACGAAAGAACAACGGTCAATATTCCGTTGGACAAAAAATTTCGATTTCTACAAATACACAGATAGGCTACCATTTTTATATTATTTATTTTTAGAACAAGCAATTCTAATGGCGAGACGAGATAATTTTCGTCAACGTGGTCGTCAATCATCCTCTACGTCAATTACATCGACTCATTCAGTCGAGCGAATTGCTTCACTCCAGAATGAAAATTATACTGCATTTTCTCATGCAAAATCGGTTTTTTTCTTAAATTTTTTGAAGTGTTATTTTTTCTTTTTTAGGTACAAGAAGCCTGTAGATGCTTTGATCTAACTCATGAACAACTTTTGGAGATTATGGCTCGTATGGATGCTCATTATGATGAAGGGTTACGTTCAGAAACTGGTTTGTGGTATTTTAATTAATTCGAATTTTGTATAAATTTAGCAAGACAGGCAACAGTAAAGATGTTACCGGCCTATATTCGTGACGTTTCTGTTGGTCAAGAACGTGGAAAATTTTTGGCTCTCGACTTGGGTGGTACTAACTTTCGAGTTTTGTTGATTGAACTTAAAGGAGAAAAGCATTCTTCTATGCAAAGCAAAATTTATCGAATTCCTGATAGAGTGATGAAAGGGACTGGTGTTGAGGTTAGTTTAAGAAATTATTTTTAAATTTTGCCTTAAATATGCTCTTTAAATTGAGTGGGATTAAGTATCAAATAAGAGAGGGAAATTTTAGATTTTAAGGTTTTGCTGGTTTTTCCTAGTCTTTTATACTTTGCTATAGAATTTTCATTAATTAATTTTAAGCTTTTCGATCACATTGCCGCTTGTTTGGCCAAATTTGTGGTGGATTTTGAATTGTCTAAACTCGAAACGAAATTGCCTCTTGGCTTTACATTTTCTTTTCCCTGTCAACAAGAAGGGCTTACTTCTGCTATTTTAGTAAATTGGACAAAGGGATTTAATGTTTGTTGTTTTTATATTTTGATAAATAAAATTTCAATTTTTAGGCCTCCGGCGTTGTTGGTAATGACGTTGTTCAAATGCTTCGTGAAGCTTGTCAACGTCGAGGTGATATTGACGTTGATGTTGTTGCTGTTCTTAATGATACAACTGGTTAAAATTTGTTTACTTTTATAAAAATTATTTTTTTTTACAGGAACAATGCTTGCCTGTTCATTCTTTAAGGAGCATTGCTATATTGGTGTTATTGTTGGGACTGGTAAAATTTCAAAAAATTTCTTTGTTATTGTTTTTATTTAAAGGTTGTAATGCTGCTTATATGGAATCACTTGACAAAATATACAAATTGCAGGGAAAAGTTTTTCCAGAAAAAGGTTTTTTTAATTATAGAATAATTTAAATAAATTTTGTAAAAAATCAGATGGTCTTCCAAACGAAATGTGTGTAAACACTGAATGGGGTGGATTTGGAGATGATGGGGCACTCGCCGATTTCCTTACAATTTATGACACACAACTGGATGAGAACAGCATAAATCCAGGAAGACAACGATTTGAAAAAACAATTTCTGGAATGTATTTGGTACTTAAAATTTTAAAAAATTAGAAAAAAATTTATTTTTAAGGGAGAATTAGTTCGACTTGTACTTGAAGACCTTACAAGAAGAGGATTGATTACCACCTTTCCTATTAATGATATTTCTCAACCTGGATTTATTCCAACTAAATTGGTTTCTGATATCGAAGGGTTTTTTTTAAATTTTTTCTAAAAATATTTTTAATTTTTCTATTTTAGTTTTGTAAAGGATCATGCTAGTCCATTCGGAAAAATTAATGATTTGCTGTTGGATAAAGGTATTTTTGGTCTTTTTGAAAAGACTTTTTTCCCTTGGGTATAGGTCGATCCAATAGCTCTTGAGGCCATATTTTGGGTCATAACTTTTTTTATTCTTAACCGGTTTAAACACAATTGAAAGCTCTGTATGTTAAGATTATTTTAGCTAGCCGGATTTTTTTAATAACCGGATTAATACACTACAATCTGATTAAGTAATCCGATCAGCTAAAATAATCCTCCCATCAAGGTTTTTGCTTATATAATAGTTTATTTAAATCGGGTAAGGTTTAAAAAAGGACTCAACACATAGGGTAAATATTGCTTCGTCCTTTGCCATTTTCCTTTCTATATATTTCCCTTTCCCCTTTGCTATTTTGTTGGATCCTAATTAAAAGAACAGGAAATTTTGAATGGAAGAAAATTCAATATTTCCTTGTTTTGTTAAATTTTATTATTAAATTTAAAGGTGTTGACGACCTTTCCACTGGTGATTGTGCAAATATTGCTTATGTTTGTTCAATGGTTAGCACACGTGCTGCACATTTGTGTGCTTGTGGAATAGCTTCACTTTTAAAACGTGTAATATCCAGAAAAGTTGCAGTCAAGAATGAAAGAGGTGAAAGTCCAGAAATGACTGTTGGTGTTGATGGTTCTGTTTTTCGTTTTCATCCAAATTTTGAACATTTATTAAATATAAAAATACATGAATTACTTGATGGACAATTGAATGGATGGAAGGTTTATTTTTTATTTTTAAAAATTTTTTTAATTTAAAATTTTTTTAAAGATTGTTTTGGCACTTAGCGAAGATGGAAGTGGTATGAGAATTTTTTTAATTTTACTTAATTAATTTATTTTTTTATTTTTGAAGGTCGTGGAGCCGCTGTAGCTGCTGCTGTTGCTACAAGAATGAGTCGAATAATGAAAGAGAAAAAAGAACTTGAACAAGCTTCGGAAGGAACGGAAGAAGCACCAGCGTCTTCACCGAGTAATGTCGAAACGACATCACAACAAGCAGGACCAACATCTTCAACATCAGGTCCAACACAGACATCAACAACAACGACCATAGGAAATGGTCATTAATAAAAAAGCTTAAAAATTATTAGGAATTTTTTAGGGAAAATATTTAAATGTGCAAATTGTTTATTGAAGCTTTTTGGGATTCTGAAATAATTTTATAAATATTGGAGATCCGCCTGGATCTGATCCGCCTGGATCTGAATACCCAAAGAATCTAAAATTAAAATTCTTTAAACATATTTGCACATACTTTTTACGCTATAACTAACATAGAAATTTAATAATTAAAAAAAAACAACACAAAAATAATCACTTAACAACACAAATTAATTAATATTTTTATAATTGGAAAATTAATATATATTAGAAAGTCGAAGGCGTAGTCGTATTCAAAGTTTTCCTGAAGAAGAAGACGTCGATGAATCGCCATTATTACAGGTTCGAAAACAAGCTAGAAAATAAATATAATTTTAACTAAATAATTTTTTAAATAATTGATTTTTAGCTTTATTGTTTGACAATCTTTTTTTTAAATTTTTTAATTATACGTCTGTTACATTACAAAAAGACGTTGATTTTTTTTAAAATATTTTTCGAATTTCTTTTGTACTTTAAAAAAATTTAATTTTTAAATAATCAACGTTTAATTTCGAATATCTGTATTTTAAAACAAGATTGCCTTAAATTGATAAAAATATTTTGGTTACAAAAAATCTAAAACCGGCAACCTTGTTTTAATTTTTGTAGCTTTTCTCAAGTCTCTGTTTTTTTTTAATTTTCTTTAGTACGTTAATTTTAAAGACACTTAAACTATTCATGATAAATGTGTGCTCATTTTTTACTTTTTTTAAGCAATTTTCGAAAACAAGTCAAATCCATAAATCGGTTCAAAAACTGTTCTATCTTTACCATTTAACAATATTAGTTTCAGAATTCAAAAATCTGCGCTATTTGGCATAATGCAAACCATTAAGAATAAATGACACTTCATCCCAAAATCAATAATCGATTTTTGATACTTCGTTTGGAGTCCTCTGTTGTCCATCTTTAGCAAAGATGTTCTACAACAGAATGCGTGGCTTTTCCTTAGGGAATTAACCTTTTTAGGGGGGAGGAAAGTATTGAGTTGCGGACAAGACTTGCAATTTTTCAATTTTTGAAAAATGTATCCAATTTTTTCAGTGCTTCAACAGCAGCAGCAACAAACAACTTCAACAGCAGCAGCAACAAACAACTTCAACAGCAGCAGCAACAACAAAAGTCCCAATGTATCGCTTCGGCGGTATATGGGCAAAAGTCCCAATGTATCGCTTCGGCGGTATATGGGCAACCCAATGTATCGCTTCGGCGGTATATGGGCAAAAGTCCCAATGTATCGCTTCGGCGGTATATGGGCAAAAGTCCCAATGTATCGCTTCGGCGGTATATGGGCAAAAGTCCCAATGTATCGCTTCGGCGGTATATGGGCAACCCAATGTATCGCTTCGGGGGTATATGGGCAAAAGTCCCAATGTATCGCTTCGGCGGTATATGGGCAACCCAATGTATCGCTTCGGGGGTATATGGGCAAAAGTCCCAATGTATCGCTTCGGCGGTATATGGGCAAAAGTCCCAATGTATCGCTTCGGCGGTATATGGGCAAAAGTTTAAACTCCAATGCTCTCGTCTACATGGTTAGCTTTTTTACTTTATTAAATTTGCAAGTTTTGTCCGCAAGGTTCCTCCCCTAAATAAGTTTATCCTTTCCCAATGTTAAAGCCAATTAAACGGTGGCCAAGTTCTTGTCAAATGAGAAGACGTACAGCAGATGACCCATTGATTAGATGCGTTGATTTGTTTGTTTTGAATGGTTGATCTTTTGATAGGTTGTTTTTATGTATAAATGATTTTTAATTACTTAATTTTCAGCTTTGCGAGAGTATCCAGAAGCCTTAAAAATTTTTAAGAGGTTATTTTTAATTGTTTATTATGGTTTCAAGATTATTTTTAGGCCGGTGAATTGTTGCGGAAAGACTTTTTGATGAGAATGCTTTGGAAGAATAAGAATCAGCAGAAATGACCGAAGAACTGCAATCTTTTGTTAGAATTCAGAAAATTAGGTTTGAAGATTAATTGATTGGGTTGATTATTTGGTTTCCATAATTGTTTATATTTTTCAAGTTTTGTCCCTTTTGGAGCTTACTAATTTAAAGAATCTCTGTTATGGGTGTTTAAATCTCCGTCCGGTTGCTTCCCTTGGGTATTGTGACTTGTAGGGAGGTTTTTGTTTGTCTATCCGATTTCGACAAATTACAAGTCATTAGAAAAAGCTCGTCGAGCTGACATGAGTCGATCTGAGATAAATGGTTTGGGCCATCCAATAAGTCAAGGGAGTAGCCAGGGAGCTTCTAAGGCTATAGCCCCCCTGAAATTTGAAAAATGAACTCGGTCCCCTAAACGTCCGTTCGGCCTCTTTCCCTGAGCTATCGAATCAGCTCGCCGAGCTCTTTCGAATAACACCTCATTTATCAAAATCGGGTGTGCCAACAAAAACTCCCTGTGTCACAACATTCTTCAGTTTTTCGTTACTGTCCATTATTCCTTTTTAGACATTTTTTCACTTTTGGTCTATCGGTATTTTGTTAAGCTTCCCCTTTTCGACTTATCCTTTCCGACTTTTAGGCATTCTTTCCTATTTTTCCATTAGTTTTCTTATTTTTCTTTTTAGTACTACACAAGCCTCGTCATCAACTTCAACAACAAATTCCTGGCCTTTTTATTTCTTTGCAGAAGCGATGGAATTATAAAAGAAGCAAGTGTTGGCATAAAAGAAAAAATTGGATTTATGAACGAATATGGAGACGAAAACATAGTTTTTTTCAATTTTTTTTGTTTTTAATTAGATGTAGTCGAATTAACCTAAAAATCTTCGACATTTCTAAAAAATGAAGAAAAATTGACGGTTTATTTTCAAATCTAATTTTGACTATACAATTGTCATTTAAATTTTGCTTGTCTTTAACTAAATTTTATCTGTTTGCATAAATAAAAATGAATTTGTTGTTGTTGAATTACCATTTTTCATTAAATTTTATTGAGGACTTTAAATTGAAGTCGACTTCTAGAAGAATTTAACGGTCTTCTCTTGAATACCCTCATCAAATTCCAAAGAGACCATTTCTCATGTTATCAGACTCTTGTATTCCTTTTTGTATTGGGAACTACTCTTACTCCTTTTTAAAGTAAGGTGGAATGTAGCAAGTAGAGAAAGAAAATGTTTGAGTGAGTTGAGAAGTTGGGATGTAATGTTAAAAATAAACGACATTTTGTCCCAAGAGTTAGAGAAATTCTATAAAACAAATCGTGTCCGGACAAAATATCGAATCGTTAAAATATGGAATAGGCTAAAAAAGGGTTAAAATCTCGAATCGGGTAAAAATGGGTTAAAATCGCGAATAGGCTAAAAAGGGGTTAAAATGTGGAATCGTTAAAATATGGAATGGTAAAAATATCGAATCGGCTAAAAAAGGGTTAAAATATGGAATCGTTAAAATATCGAATTGATAAAATGTCGACACGGCCAAAATAGGTCAAAATGTCGAATTTTTTTAAAGATGCGCCAAAACCTTGAATCCGGGCTTTACCGTAATACCGACGGTATTTTTCGGTATTCCGTGTCGGTTGTACGGTACGGAATGCCGACCGATAAAATTTAAAAGCTGACCGTTATTTTTCGGTATTCCGTACCGTATACGGTAAGGTCAAACTTTAGGTCTTAACTAAAAACTAATGCATACCACTCTAATTTTTCCATATCAGGATCGCGTTATGTTTTCCGGATCCGTACGATCATGCCGGACCGGATCCGGTCGATTATGCTTGATTTATCCGGTCCGGTTTTACTCGGTAAAGTACAGTGAACTCAGACAGAAAAGATTACGACGGACTACGACTTACCAAACTTATCAATCAACTTATCATCAATAAACTGATGTTGATAAAATTATCAACAATCAACGTATGGCACAAATCTGACCCGTTTTTAAAAGAATTCGACATTTTGACCCATTTTGGCCGTGTCGACATTTTTACCATTCCATATTTTTACGATTCCATATTTTAACCCTTTTTTACCCGATTCGATATTTTAACGATTCCATATTTTAACGATTCGGTATTTTAACCCCTTTTTAGCCTATTCGCGATTTTAACCATTCCATATTTTAACGATTCCATATTTTGTAGCGGAGCCAAACAAATAGTGTAGCTAGAGAAAAAATAAATATCAAATGTTTAGGTCGCTTCAGTGCTGGATTCAGAGAGCGCGAAGTTACTGTATTTGAAATCTAATTTTTGATAATTGTTTTGAATTTAAAAAATTTTTTATTTTGTTTATTTTTGGGCTTTAAAAAGCCATGTTATAGGTTCTTATGATTTTTCTAGGACGTAAAATCTTAAGAATTTAGTGTGGAGGTAAGAGTTCTCCGTTATCTAATTTACTTTTCGATGGATTGAGTATTTTTGCTCAGTTAGACATTTTGAGATCGGAAATTTTAGGGTTTCTATTCATGGGGACATTTTGTGGGTCTTTTTACAGTGGGACATCTTCGTGATGAGACAATTTTGGGGGTTTAATTCATTGGGACATTTTCGGGGCACTCCCTGTTGTCTTTATAAACAAAAGAATAATTTATATACGGGAGGATAGATTCTATTGATAATATATTGATATCCGTCAATATTTAATATATCTATACTATATGTTTATAGAGTTCGATGAATTTATAAATATTTTTTATAAATGTTTATATCTTATTTAAAAGATCGGTTAATAAAAAATTTGTTAAATTCAAAACAATTATCAAAAATTAGATTTCAAATACAGTAACTTCGCGCTCTCTGAATCCAGCACTGAAGCGACCTAAACATTTGATATTTATTTTTTCTCTAGCTACACTATTTGTTTTATAGAATTTCTCTAACTCTTGGGACAAAATGTCGTTTATTTTTAACATTACATCCCAACTTCTCAACTCACTCAAACATTTTCTTTCTCTACTTGCTACATTCCACCTTACTTTAAAAAGGAGTAAGAGTAGTTCCCAATACAAAAAGGAATACAAGAGTCTGATAACATGAGAAATGGTCTCTTTGGAATTTGATGAGGGTATTCAAGAGAAGACCGTTAAATTCTTCTAGAAGTCGACTTCAATTTAAAGTCCTCAATAAAATTTAATGAAAAATGGTAATTCAACAACAACAAATTCATTTTTATTTATGCAAACAGATAAAATTTAGTTAAAGACAAGCAAAATTTAAATGACAATTGTATAGTCAAAATTAGATTTGAAAATAAACCGTCAATTTTTCTTCATTTTTTAGAAATGTCGAAGGTTTTTAGGTTAATTCGACTACATCTAATTAAAAACAAAAAAAATTGAAAAAAACTATGTTTTCGTCTCCATATTCGTTCATAAATCCAATTTTTTCTTTTATGCCAACACTTGCTTCTTTTATAATTCCATCGCTTCTGCAAAGAAATAAAAAGGCCAGGAATTTGTTGTTGAAGTTGATGACGAGGCTTGTGTAGTACTAAAAAGAAAAATAAGAAAACTAATGGAAAAATAGGAAAGAATGCCTAAAAGTCGGAAAGGATAAGTCGAAAAGGGGAAGCTTAACAAAATACCGATAGACCAAAAGTGAAAAAATGTCTAAAAAGGAATAATGGACAGTAACGAAAAACTGAAGAATGTTGTGACACAGGGAGTTTTTGTTGGCACACCCGATTTTGATAAATGAGGTGTTATTCGAAAGAGCTCGGCGAGCTGATTCGATAGCTCAGGGAAAGAACGGACGTTTAGGGGACCGAGTTCATTTTTCAAATTTCAGGGGGGCTATAGCCTTAGAAGCTCCCTGGCTACTCCCTTGACTTATTGGATGGCCCAAACCATTTATCTCAGATCGACTCATGTCAGCTCGACGAGCTTTTTCTAATGACTTGTAATTTGTCGAAATCGGATAGACAAACAAAAACCTCCCTACAAGTCACAATACCCAAGGGAAGCAACCGGACGGAGATTTAAACACCCATAACAGAGATTCTTTAAATTAGTAAGCTCCAAAAGGGACAAAACTTGAAAAATATAAACAATTATGGAAACCAAATAATCAACCCAATCAATTAATCTTCAAACCTAATTTTCTGAATTCTAACAAAAGATTGCAGTTCTTCGGTCATTTCTGCTGATTCTTATTCTTCCAAAGCATTCTCGGTAATAGTGTCGTTTCCAGTCCGCATTTTTCCTCCCCAATTTTTTACCCTATGTTTGTACGGAATGGTCAAATTTTCCCCTTTCTTTCGTCAAATTTGCCTTTCCATATTTTGCCTAAAACAATCAAAAAGCTTGGTGTTTCTCTTTGTATTTCTCTCAACGCCCTCAATCATCCATACATCTTTCTTTGATGGTTGTCTGCCTCTTTCATATTTTCGTCTCACAACAACAGTCTTTCATTTTTATTAATTGGGAAAATGATTCTTCTCATTACTCTAATACTTATTTAAATATCACAAATTAATCTTTTTAATTGTTTTTAGGCAAAATATGGAAAGGCAAATTTGATGAAAGAAAGGGGAAAATTTGACCATTCCGTACAAACATAGGGTAAAAAATTGGGGAGGAAAAATGCGGACTGGAAACGACACTATTACCGCATTCTCATCAAAAAGTCTTTCCGCAACAATTCACCGGCCTAAAAATAATCTTGAAACCATAATAAACAATTAAAAATAACCTCTTAAAAATTTTTAAGGCTTCTGGATACTCTCGCAAAGCTGAAAATTAAGTAATTAAAAATCATTTATACATAAAAACAACCTATCAAAAGATCAACCATTCAAAACAAACAAATCAACGCATCTAATCAATGGGTCATCTGCTGTACGTCTTCTCATTTGACAAGAACTTGGCCACCGTTTAATTGGCTTTAACATTGGGAAAGGATAAACTTATTTAGGGGAGGAACCTTGCGGACAAAACTTGCAAATTTAATAAAGTAAAAAAGCTAACCATGTAGACGAGAGCATTGGAGTTTAAACTTTTGCCCATATACCGCCGAAGCGATACATTGGGACTTTTGCCCATATACCGCCGAAGCGATACATTGGGACTTTTGCCCATATACCGCCGAAGCGATACATTGGGACTTTTGCCCATATACCGCCGAAGCGATACATTGGGTTGCCCATATACCGCCGAAGCGATACATTGGGACTTTTGCCCATATACCGCCGAAGCGATACATTGGGACTTTTGCCCATATACCGCCGAAGCGATACATTGGGAATTTTGCCCATATACCGCCGAAGCGATACATTGGGACTTTTGCCCATATACCGCCGAAGCGATACATTGGGTTGCCCATATACCGCCGAAGCGATACATTGGGACTTTTGTTGTTGCTGCTGCTGTTGAAGTTGTTTGTTGCTGCTGCTGTTGAAGTTGTTTGTTGCTGCTGCTGTTGAAGCACTGAAAAAATTGGATACATTTTTCAAAAATTGAAAAATTGCAAGTCTTGTCCGCAACTCAATACTTTCCTCCCCCCTAAAAAGGTTAATTCCCTAAGGAAAAGCCACGCATTCTGTTGTAGAACATCTTTGCTAAAGATGGACAACAGAGGACTCCAAACGAAGTATCAAAAATCGATTATTGATTTTGGGATGAAGTGTCATTTATTCTTAATTGCATTATGCCAAATAGCGCAGATTTTTGAATTCTGAAACTAATATTGTTAAACGGCAAAGATAGAACTGTTCTAAAACCTATTTATGGATTTCTAGTTTTTAATTGGAAATTTATTCTATTAAATTTAAAATAAAAAAAATAAGATAGAGCAAGAATGTCAACAAATTGAGTCTCTATACACTGACATTGTTTTAGCCGTTTTAGAGTCAAATACAAAAATGCTGGCCAAATAAACGTCGTTATAGAGATTCCATTAAAAAATAAAAATAACAAAAATAAATCATTTAATTCCCTCTTCCTTCTTCATCTTCTTTACTTCCCCCCTCCTCTTCTTCTCTTTATTTATCAGCTTCTTTATTTCAGCGAGTGAACGCCCTTCATTTATCTTCTTTTTTATTTCCGCGTTTGTACGCCCTCTTTTCTTCCTTTCACTTTTGGAGACATGCTAAAAATTCAAAATTCTATTTGAATATTTTATTTAATTTTCCCACCTTTCTTTTTGAATGCTTAATTTTGTTCACCTGAAAAAGAAAAAAGGTTAATCAAAAATCGAAATAAATAATCCAATTTTTGGGTGAAATTTCAGTAGGAAACCATCCAAACATAAATCTTAAGTTAATGTAAGATAAATCCAAAAATTAAATGGCCGCGGGATTCCCAAAAAGCCCTCTAAAATAAATTCCCCAATAAACAAAATATTAACCTTCGGCTTCTCTTTTTGAATTTTCCCATCATTTTTGTTGCTTTGTTGATTAGCAGGCTTAAAAGATAAAATCATAAAGCTGTAACAAATTAATTTAATAACCTTAATCTTAATATCAGTTCTGCTTCGTTCTTTTGCTTCTTTTGTCGTTGAGATATTCTGTTGCTTCAAATTACTTATTGTAATTATTGGAGCTGCTGGAACTTTTGATGGCATGTTCAATTCTTTTTGTAGAGGCTTCTTAACAGGAATAGACTCCTTTTCTTTAGCATTTCCTTCTTTTTCTTTTGTTGCTGTTGAAACATCTTTTTCCTTTTCGTTTTTATCGTCTACAAATCGAATTTTTCTAATGGCGTGGCGTTCATTGACAATGTGTTCATCAGCAACTCTCTTCTGCAAAAATAAACAAATTAAAATTATATCCGCAAATCATATATCGTATAAAACTGGGTACTTGTGGGTTATGCGAAACCAGTGTTTGCGGACATATTTATACGGACTCATGTACGGAATGGTCAAAGGGTTTTCCTTCCTCGATTTTACCAAATTTCACCTGTGGCATCATTTAAATGAGTTCACCAATAAAGAAAAGATATGCATACAAGGTGTGGGGCAAAATGAAGTGAGGGGCTTCCAAAATACATTTTGGAGAAAGCAGTTTTGTATGGAAATGCAAATGGGTGAGGTTTTCTGAAAACTGATTTTCTTTGCCTCTATCAGTCTCTATACTATGATTCAACATCTTCAAGAATAAGAACCGAATCATGTGTGTGTACCAATACTTGTCCGCATAAATTATCCGCAATAACTGGTTTGGGATACCCCACAAGTACCAAAATCCGTCAAGTTAATAATTTAATTTAGCGGATGTCAAAATCTGCCATAAATAAATTCCCCAATAAACAAAATATTAACCTTTGGCTTCTCCTTTAGATTTCCCCCATCATCATTTTTGTCGCTTTGTTGATTAGCAGGCTTAAAAGATAAAATCAAAAGTAAGGTGGTAGCAGATTAATTTAATAACCTTAATCTTAATATCAGTTCTGCCTCGTTCTTTTGTCGTTGAGATGTTTTGCTGCTCCAAAGGAGCTGCTGGAACTTTTAGTATTGGAGCTGCTGGAACTTTTGATGGCATGTTCAATTCTTTTTGTAGAGGCTTCTTAACAGTAATAGACTCCTTTTCATTAGCATTTCCTTCTTTTTCTTTTGTTGTTGTTGAAACTTCTTTTTCCTTTTGTTCTTTTTCGTCTACAAATCGAACTTTTTTGATGAGGCGTTCTTCAACAATGTGTTCATCAACAACTTTCTTCTGCAAAAATATATTAATTAATAAGTTAATATATTACAAAAAATAAACCTTATCACGCATTCTAAAGACTTCTGGCTCGGCCAGATCTTCGGGACTCCCATCAAATACTAAGCTAAACGTCGAGACTTTTCGAGGTTGTTCTTGTTGTAATTTGGGTTGTTCTTCTTGTAATTTGGGTTGTTCTTCTTGTAACGGTTCAAGCATAAACGAGTCCTCCTTAAAAACATAGAATATATTTATTTATTTTTAGTTCAAATGTAAGAATAAATCCTTACAACACTTATGTTAGACGAGGGATGGCTTAAACACCTATAAAAAGTTGGTTTTCTCACCCCGTGTCCGCAGTCCGCACATTTCACCCAAACCGTATTTTCACCAATAAAACTAAAGGCACTTCAGAGCTAGGCTATCTTATTGGTCAGAAAAGCCCTAAGAAAGCCACCACCCAAATAGAAATTTGAGGGAAGGGAGGGAGGGGGATGGAAACAACTCATACTAGTCAAAAATATCTAAAAAAAAGAATAAACAAAACCTCCAGTTCCATATTCCTATCGGGAAGTTGATGTATTTTCGGTTGAAATATTTCAAGTCCATACATCTCACGTCGATCTTGCCAATCAACCAAAGATTGTAATTGGTCTAATTTAATCTTCATTGTATTAATTTCTGCTTTCAATTGCTTATTCTCTTCTTTTTCTCGCTTTGCTTCAAGTTGAAATTGATATAAGTGAGGCAGTGAAGATTTCATCACTTCTTTTTCTTCTTCCAGTTTATTGGCTTTGTCTTTTTCTAGCTCGAATAAATTTGTTACTCTTCTGTAGTTTGTAACAAGCTCCGAAGATATTGGATTTTCATGTAATTCTTTCAATTTTTCTTGATATTTCTTCTGCATTAAATCCATTCTTGCTTTCATCTTCTTATTTTCTTCTTTTGCGAGCTTTAATTGTTTCATTTCTTGTAATTTGGACATTGACAATTTCATCGCTTGATTTTCTTCTAACAATTTCTTATTCTTTTCCCGTTCTTGCTTCAATAAAGCTGAAGTAATTTCATATTGCGAAGACTTTGGATTTTTATCCATTTTGCTAAAAACTAAACGAAAAAGAAAAATTCACAACGTTTTTAAATGAAAAATTATAAGTAAAGCGACTTTTAAAAAAAAAATACAAATAAATATTATAAAATTTGAAAAACAAAAATTTCTCGAATGTGAGAAAAACGGGTGAAAGACCCAAAACGGCGCGCGGCCAAAACGGCGCAAAGCCATAACTTGCTGAAAAACTTATGGTCCTTATCAATTCTGGTATCAAAATATTTAGCTCGATGAGTTGAATCGTTCAATACTAAATTTATCGAGATTCGGAAATCTAGAAGCAAGTTATGGCTTTGCGCCGTTATGGTCGCGCGCCGTTTTGGGGGGTAAGGGACGATTCAAAGTCGCCGATTTAAAGAAGCCAATTCAGGGTCGCTGATTCAGAGTAGGGACTATTCTTACCATTTTTACTATTAAAAAAGGAGGAGGAAAGGAAAGAAAAATTGGGGATAATTCGGTAGTAACAAAAAAATGATAGAAAAATTAGTCCCTTAAAACAATGTAAAATTAGTAATTTTCGAAAAAATCGATTAAAAATCAACAAATTAGTATATTTGTATGTTAAAAATTTAGGTATTTATTCACATTACATGTAAATAGAAATCCTTTTTATACATTTTTAAACTCGATTAAAACGGAATTCATTTATTGTACGCGCAGCTTCTCTTGCAGCTTCTTCCTTTCTTAACTTCTCTTCATGTGCAGCCATTTCTGCCCGTCGCCTCGAATCTTCAGCTTGGCGTTTTTTCTCCTTTTCAAGTGTGATTTGATTATCTTAAAGAGAAAATAAAATTTTTATTTCAAAAAATTTAAAAACAAAACTAATTTCTTCAATATTCTTTACGCCACGTTCCAAAGCCATTAATACTTTTAACAATTGATCATAAAATTCCAATGCTTTATTTGTTTTTTCGACAATATCAATAAATGTTTGATAAGCAGTTACTAAAGTAAGGGATTGCAATGCACGACTTAAAATTTTTTTTAATTATTAAATAAAAATTTTTGGGATCAAATCTGAAGAACCTGTAACGTTTGAAGGTGAATATTGAAGGTTTAAAGGGGATAAGCACCAGCTCTATGAAAGGTAAAAATTTTGGAACCTATGGTGTGAATGTGTACCATAACTCTGGGGTGAGTAGAGAGATCCCTTCAATGAGTAGAGAGATGAGTAATGAGTAGAGATTCCCAAATCCATTCATATCTCCTCAATATTCTCTTTCAAAGGTTGTAGGTCTTCACGGTCAATATGCATTTAGTAGGAGGTCCTCAGAGGTAAACTCAAATTTTAGACTACTAAAAATTTAAATTAAAAAAACCTTTCATTTGCTTCCAAAATTTGCCTTCTACAATCAGCAAAATTTGCATTCTTCTCAGTCAACGACTTCAATATAAATGTTTGTGCACGCAAATTTTGTTCAATTAATTCTTTCAATTTTTTATGTTTTAGTAGTTCATTTTCAAATAATTGTTTTGAATCTAATTCTCTTTCAGTTAATGCCCTCTTTGTAATATCATCCATTTCCAGATCATCACGTAATTGTTTAATTAAAGTACAACGTTGGGAACGCATTTCGTCAACTTTATCAATAACACGACGAAGTTCTTTGCCTTCTGGAGAGTCGCCTAAAATTGAAAATTCTTTTTTTATTAAAATTTTGCTTCTGGTTTAGGTCATGTCTCAGGAAGGTGTTTATTTGATTTTAGGTTCTAATATTTGCTTTTGGTTCTTGTAAGATTTTCTGGAGTCTGGGTCAGCAATGTCACGGGTTACCCGAAACAGGACTTTTTAGACCTGGTCCCCGACTTTTTTCTCAACCAGTGACATCCATGGTCTGGGTCTAAAGCCACCAGGGCTGGGAAAATATTAAAACCCTCAAAATAACATATTTATGGGACACGACATAGTCCAGAAACAAACATTCTAATCTAAAAAAATATTATTAAAAACCTGGATTTGTAAAATCTCCACAAATTTTCTTTGTCAATTCAGGTAATGGAATACTGAGCATTTTTAAATTACTAGAATGTGTAGCCATCGCTCTTTGAAGTTCTGTATTATTCTCTCTTAAAAGAAAATTTATTATTAAAAAATTATTTAAAAAAAGAAAAACTTTGCTTGTGCTTCATGTTTAGTAAGTTCATCCAATTTGCGATTTATAGCAATAAATCCTTGGTCATTTGTAAAAAATGAATCTGTTACTTTTCCCATCCTTTGTTTTAATTCTGATAATTTTGTTTCTGATTCTGTGGCCAATGAAGAAACTTCTACAAAAAATTTCTTTAATTTATTTATTAAAAATTAAGAAAAAAAACTTTGAAAATTATCAAGTAAATCACAGAAAAGATCTGGTTGTGCTGCCAATGCTGCACTAGCAGTTAAAAGTTCATCTGGTAGTCGAACCATTTCAGAAGGTCTATCTAATTCTAATTGATCAAACTTCATTGAAATTAAGTAATTTCTACAAAAAATTAACATTAGAAATGTTTTTATAATTTTTACACCAAAAAAGAATTTTCCCAAAAGACAGATTTTACAAAATTTATAAAAGAAAATAAAGTTTTAAGTTGAAAGGACTGGACCCTCCATTGTTTTCTTATAATCTTTACATTTAATACACTTAACCAAATTATTTGTTAAACATACTCCAATTCCGAATCCTTTTGTGCAACCAAATCAAGTATTTCTCTTTTAAATTTATTTTTTTCTTCACTATACAATGAAATTGTTTTGACAACATCATTTGGAAGTAATTCACGGAATAAATCATCACCAGCAATAGAAGGATCACAGGGATCAAAACTTAAAGGTTTAACCATCATTACACCTTCATATTTTGTTAACTCTTCTTCTGATGGAATTCTTTCGTGATAAATAAAATTATTTTCTTTACGAGCATTTTCTTCACTTAAAAAAATATTTTTTATAATTAAAATTAAAGGACATTTATTGTAGTTCTAGGGAGAAGGGATACCATGGTTTGAGAAAAAAGTCGGGTCCTTCTAAAATTTTCTTCGGGTTTGGGCTCGGGTCGGATTCCGGGTTGAAAAAAGTTGAAAAAGCAAAAAATTGAAAAAAAAAACACGACCGGGTTTCGGGCCCTGATAGATAAAGTCCACAAGAAATGTCCAAAATAAACGGACATCTTATTCACAGGCACCAAGTTTAAAAATTATTTTAAAAAATAACCAAAGTGAAATAACATCAAAAGCAAATTGTACAGTTTCTCCAAGTTGTTGTTTCTTCTTTTCTTTTTCAACAGCTTTTTGTGCTAATTTTATCAAATCCAAAGCACGCGAAAAGTAAAATAAACGTGTTCCAGATTGTTTTTCATCTTCAGCTTGTTGTCCCAAATAATAATTGTAGAGGGCAGAATATAGAAATGATTTTGTGGTACAAAAACGTTCCAACTCCTTTAGAAAAATTTCTTTTATTCCTATTTAAATTAGGGTACCCCAGGTTTTCAGTTAACCGAGAACAGTTCCCAAAAATTCAGTCTTTAGAGGTGTATTCTTAAAACTGAAACAAAACTGGTTTTGGTCACCGATTTCGGATTCCAATTCCGGTTCATTAACCGTTTGTGCCCAACCCTAGTTTAAAAATAAATTTTCTAACCGAATATTTGCTTGAAGAAAGTAAATCAGAAATTCCTGAAGACTTCAAATAAGCTTCACAATTCCGATACATTACATGTGTTTGGAGTGCAACACGAGCAATAACAACAGGCTTTCGATGATCTATCATTGATTTTTCTAACATACATTCTTGTGCTTGAGCCTTTAAAAATTTTAATTAAAAAAATATTTTCTTTACAAAAACAAACCAAAAATATATTTAAATAAAACGTCAAATAAGGAGATTCAAAATCGCTGAGAGTAAAACGTGAAGCCCCCATATGATCTCTTAAATGTTGTAGCGGCCAAGAAGCCCATTGAAAATGCATAAAAGCGTTTTTGATACTCTTAAAAAATTTTGAAGGAAGAAAAGAAAGGGAGCGAAGGCAGAGAAATTACGGAAAAACATTTGCCGAAAAAATTTTTTTAATTAAAAATTTATATACATCCATTTCAAGTCGTGATTCATCCGCTGCAACTAATGCATGTGCCACCCCAATATTTAACATTACACAACACATTTCAAAATTAACGTCTTCATAAATTACTTGATTCATCAAATCAAAACCTCTGTCAGTCCTTAAAAAACAAAAAATTTTTAAAAGAAAAATCTTTAAAAACCAGGCAAAAGGAATCGAAATTGGATCATGTTCCTCCATTGGAAAACGTTTTTTCATCATTGATAATTGTGCAAAATAACGTTTTGAAATACAAATAGCTTCAACATCAGCACGACAATGACTAACAACCTTTAATTAAATTTATTTAAAAAAAGTTAGTTTCCTTCAAAAGTCAGCAAGTTTTATTCGCTAGGTCATACAAACTTTAACGAATCTCTCTCCTAGTGGAATAATTCCCCTACTTCTGAAAATAACTTTTATGGTAAAATAAGTCGTAAATAAGACCTAATAAAACTTGGACTCTGAGAACATAAAAGAAAAATTAAAACCGTTCGTAGATGTTCCAATTCATCCAGCGATGAATCATATTTATTCGGATTATCATGAAAATGCGAAGCAATGTACTTAAAAATAGAAATTTTCAAATAATAAAAAATTAAGAAAACCTCTTTAATAGCAGGTCTTAACTGTTCAGGAAATGCTTGAGAAGGTACTCTCATGTCTGGTGCAACCATTGGGGCTCTTGGCATTCCTTCCATTTTTTATATAAAAATACTAAAAATTAATAAAAACAACAGTTAAAAATTAAAGATAATAAAATTGAATATTAATCAAATTTTAAAAACTTTAAAAAAGAAACATTTTATATTTATTTTAGGAAAAAAAATTTAGCAAAGAATTGCAGTAATTTTGTTAAATTAAAAAAATATTTGGTTGTAACAACAACTGATTCATGTTATGCATTTATTTTAAATAGTCGGACCTCACTTTTAGGTACTTCCTTGGGGTTGAAAAAATTGCATCCTATAAAATGAAGTTTATCTTAAACAGAAGAGAATCGGCCAGAGGTGTGCGTTTCGCCTTTTCGACTTTCACCAGATTGGTGGAGAAAAACTACCAGGTGCTTTTTAAATGGACTTTCATCTTTAACTTTTAAAATGTGTTTCGGAATATTCCTAGCATAGGGGTATATCTCAATGACCAACCAAAACGTATTTTGAATTGAGGGTGTATCTAATAAAGGGAGTATCTAGTGAGGTCAGACCATATTATTAAAATACAGGCCATTTAATAAATAAAAAAAGCTATAAAATAAAAAAAAATTGTGTAAGTAAATAGACCTGTTAAAAATAAAAATTTGAATTTAATGTTAAAGAAGAAAAATTTTTGTTTTAGAAATTCACTTCAGAACCTCCTCTTTTTTCTCATCTCAAAAAATTTTTCAAATAATAATATTCTCCATTGGCGGCTCATTTGATTGTTTATTTGAATTATTATGCGAAGGCGTTGGAGGAATTGGAGATGTATTTGAAGCTGTTGTAGGGGAAGAATTCGATGAGTCATCATCATTTTTATTGTGAAAAGGCGTTTGTGGAATTGGAGAAGAATAATTATTAGCAGTAGTAGAAGATAGATTAAATATCGGAGGAGGATTTAGAATAATGCCATTTTGGGGTGCTGGATTTCTAAAAGGTCCAGTACCGCTGCCAGAAGAAGCAAAAACAACTTGAATGGTTGGATATTGAGTTTTCTTAAAAAATTGGGAAATTAATTTTAGAAAAAATCTTGTGGACTCCAGGGAAGGGGGAGGACCCCCCAGTGAAGCATTTACAAAAAAATGATCAAAAAACCCCCAAATTAAAAAAAACAAACACTCATTTCAGCAACTTTCATAGCCATTTCATGTTCCTGTTTTGCTGAAAGAAATTGTCGACAACGCAAAACACCAACCAACATTAAAAATTGAACGGCAAGAACAATAAATAGCCCAAACAAAATAGCTGCATATGGAGGTGTTGTTGTTGTAGTAGAATGATAATAAACATCCATTTGAATGTGTACACGATGATGGGGTTCAGTAACTTGTGCATCCAATAATTTAAACCTGTCAGGGAAGAAACAAATGGAGGCGATAATGGAATATCAAACGCCGAAATATCAAACTCCCCTTAAGACGCCGAAATGCCAAAATGTGGGTTAAACCTTCCATGTAATTGGAAAATAACTATGTCTGTTTTTTTTCAAACGTTTGGCATTTTGGCAGTTGTTGAAGGTTTGGAATTTCAGCGGGCTCCTATGAAAAATGTAAGAACGTCCTGAAATGATGGAATTTCAGAAAATCCAAAAAAGTGCGTAGAATTGCCTGACAATGAGACACAAAACGCGAAAGAAACTCCCAAAGAGACTCCCTCCAAAATAAAATAATTTTAAAAAAACCTACAAAAGTCCAATACACATACAAGTTTCAGTCACACATATAATTGTATAAACACAAATAAACGGAAGCAAATAACGCGATAGTTGTTTTTTAACCCCAATAATCACATAATAATGAATAAGCACTCCAATAGCCAAATACAGAAAAAGACCTATAACAGCGCCAACATCAACACCTCTTTTGTGATGATACCAATCAAATTCGAAGAATGTACTAATAAACATCAAAATTGTTATTGACATTCCAAAAGCAGCAAAATACTTTAAAAATAAATTAGATAAATTAGAAAAAATTAGAAACGATTGCAGCCTTTTGAACATGACAAGAACCAAAAAGAAAAAATTCTGGAGCATTTTCATTAAACGGGGCAACGACAATTGTTGTAGGTGGTGGTTTATCTTCCTCCTCATCACCTAAAAATAAATTATTTTGAAAAAATAGACCAAGGTGTGGATTTTTCCTGAACTAAGAAATCAAGTTTAGACATCAAATATGGCTTACCCATAATTGTCCAAGTTTATGGACAAGGCTTGGATTGTTAAAATAAAATTTTAAAAATTACTTAAGGGTACTAAAATTGAATCCAGTCGAATGAGTCATCCAACGCCCTATCAAAGAATTCTCATTTCTAATTAATGCAAAATAACCAAAATATCACAAACAAAAAAAAACTTATTCTTTACGATAAAACCAAAATCCTAATTTATGTTCAAACGGGTTTTCTATGTTTAAAAGCAAACCTGGACGACCAAAGCGACTATAAGACACAGCTGACTGGTCTCTTTGCCTTACTAACCAACTTTGAAGTTTTTGTAGCATTTCTCGAATTTTAGTTCAAAATTTCGCCTAAAAAGGGTTTAAAAAATGAATAAAAGTATAAGTGAATAATTAAAAATTTACACGTAAAAAATAAAAAAAACCAGCTGTTTTTCAAAAAAAGTTTAGCTTTTCAAAATATTAACTGATAGAATTGGTCAATAGACAACAAATAAAAGAACCAAAATGTCCAGACAAAAAATTTATTTTCAAATCCTTTTTTTATTTGTACAATTTTCCGATTTAAATTTTTAGAAATAATAAAAATGAGGTGAATGACAAAAAAATCGTGTATAAACAATAAAAAAAGTGTAAGCATTAAATACTTGGCACTATTAAAGACCGAGAGTTGCCCGCTTCGACGAAAAATTTTTCTCTTAAAAATAGCCTGCAAAACGGATGTCATTACGGGTTGAGAAAAACGTCGGGTCAAGTTTTAGAAAATTTATTCAAGTCAGGTTTCGGGTCGAAATACGGATTTCGGATAACCCATGACATCCCAGTGCTTCGGAAACGGGCACTTTCTCAATCTTCTTCCAAATGCCAAATTATTTTAAATATGTAGTATTAATTAATTAACATCTTTTATGGAGCATTTGGTGTTAGTGGAATCGAGACATTAAAGCCTTCCATATCAAAAATTAGATAGGCGTATGTTTGGGCAAATACTTGGCATAGAATGAATGAACTGATCTTTAGAACCAATCCACCCAAAATCTTTTTTAATTTTATAATTTTAATTTTTCAAAAAAAATTTCAAACCATATCAGAAACATGCAATATTTTCGCGGAGAAGACAATCGCGTTTGGTGGGGTGCCAGCGGGAAACATAAAAGTAAAAGATGAAGCAAAGGTAACCTAATAAAAAATTATTTTCAATTAAAAAATATTTAAAAAAAATACTGGCAAGACATAGATAAGTGGATTCATATTTTGGGCAATCGCAATTGAGGCAACCATAGGACTAAAAAAGTGGCAAATTATTAAGAAATATGTTAATTGAAGATGTTCTTACATAAAAATAGATGCTGTAGCAATATTACTGGTGAATTCTAAAAAATAAAAAATGAACTGAATTTTGTCTGTTTTTCCCAGAAAATATTTTTAAACTTATTTTCAGGTCTATAAAATTTTGTGAGGGGTTCTGAAGGATTTGGGGCTTATAAAATCATAAAATTCTCATACCAGTTAACAGGCAAACTATAGCACTAGAAAAGGCTATAAATGTCCAAGGAGGCAACCATTGCATTCCAGAAAGTTGCGAACAAAGCCTAAATTATAATATTTTTTAAATTGTCTTTATAAAAAAACCTTACAATTCAGAAAGACCACTTTTCTTTACTCCATCAGCCATAGCAAATCCTCCTCCCAGCAGAAAGAGGGTTGACCATGAAAATTTTTCCCTCATTAATTTCCAAGTCATTACTGTACGAATAGGTTCATCTTTTTTGTTCGCGACTAGTCGCTCAACAATTTTTGATGAAAACGGATTTTCTGCAGGCAAAACAAAAAGCAACATGGAAATTAGCATTGCTGAAGTTCCGTCTGTGACATAACTTTAAAAATAAAATTTTTTTGAAATTTCCCAAAAATGAAACTTTGGCCTAAACATTTTGTGCCAAATTGGGCGTGTCATCCACTTAATTAAAAAATAAGAAAATTAATCATCAAAAAATCTAACAAGAATTATTAAAGCCAAGAATGACAATACAACAGTAATCTCTTCATAACGTATTGGTCCCTTAAATTAATTAATTTAAATGACTAGAGAAGTTTGATCGTAATTCAATTTCAACTTACAAGTTGTTTATATTTATTTAAGAGCATATCATCCACAATTTGATTTTTCTTGTTATTTTTTCTAAAAAAATATTTTCTCGATTAAAAAATTTTTTAATTACCTAAATCCAATAAATAAAAATTGCAGCCAAATCCAACAAATTATCAAAAGAATAATCACCTGGAAGAAAAAAAAATAAAAATTTTTTTAAATTTAAAAAAAAACCTGAGGTAAAGCATAACAAATAAATGAAAAGAATGATACTGGATTCTTATCTCCATAAATACTTGAAAAATAAAATTTAATTAAAATTTATTTTACAAATCTTATTTACCTTTGAAAATGGTTATTCATGGCAATATTTGATCCTGTGCCAATTAAAGTACCTTTAAACATAAATTAATTAAAAATAAAAAAATACTTTTGGTTCTTTTCCTCTATGCTTAATTAAAAGTGGTCGGAAGGACACAACGGATAATTTTTCCTTGTTTCGGCTTAAAAGCTCTTGTTCCTCTCACAGGGAAAATTAAGTTTTGAGCATAGAGGAAAATTTTAAAAAATCTTTTACCGATTCCACCAATAGCAGAAGCATAAGCAATTGAAAGTAAAAGACCTTTATAAATATGTTGTTGTTGTTTGGAATCGGAAAGGACCAAAACTTGAGAAACATTTTCTATTGAATCCTTTGATGCAACATGAGGAATTGGATTATTCCTTTTTTAAAAGAACGAAATAATTTTTAAAAAAATTAGAAAAATAAACTCTAAACGTTCACACATATCCAGTTCTTTAATAAGCGCAAGCACCAAGGGCAGCTTCAATAAAGAAATAAGTAAATCGACTAAACCAACAAAAAACAAACCATCATGCTGAAATTGAGAAAATTAATTTTAACAAAATTCAAAAAAATTACGTAGTAGTTGAAGTATTTGACATCCACAAAGAAATAAAAGCTGTTGCAACTTGCAATCCAAGCATTAAAAAGCGAGGATTAGCACCGGTAAAACACAGTGTCCGCAGAGCAACACGCTCGTGTAAACGAGAAGATTCTACCGCAACAGCCATAACCTAAAAAGGGAATTTTTGGAAAACATTTTTTTTATTTTTAGGAAGGTAGAAGTTCAATTCAAGTCTAAAAAAGAAAGAAAACCTCACCATAGACCCAAAGAAAATCATATTTGAATCGCTTAGATAAACTGAAGAAACTTGTTCCGCCGATTCAACAGAAAGTAATGGATAAGCAAATATTGGAATTAAAGAAGTTACAGGCAACGGAATTGTTTCGGTTAACCAAAAGAAAGCTTTAAAATTATTTTTTAAATTTAAAAAATTTTATTTTACCCATTACAAGAATTACATAAGCACAAGAAGCTGGCTAAAAAATTTTAAATTAAAAATATAATTTAATTTTAAAAAAATACTGGGGTGCCAATAATCAATGGAATTGGTGCCAAAACAATAGGAACTAGCAGAAAAGTAAAAAAATATCTAAGAGATCGCAAACGAATAAAGATTTTTATTTTAGTTGACAACATTTTAGAAGTTGGTAAATTAATTTCTATAGGTGATTGATCAATTTTGGACATTTTAGATTGATCTAGTTGATTAGTAGAATCCTGTAAAGTTATTAAATAATTTTTTATTTGAGATCGGCCCCAGGAAAAACCAGACATGGATTTTTCTGGATCCAGAGTCAAGATTAAGGATTTATTAGAGTTCCTTGATTTTTACTTGACTGAAGGTTATAATATGGTTGCCAAAATGGCCCGACTCGGACCGAAAGATCGAGTCGGGCCTAAGATAGATGGCCGAAAAAGACTCATACGGCGATAAAGTCAGGCCTTAAGTCTCGTACCGGCCCGACTCGAAAACGGCAACCTTAGTTATGAACCTGGTCAAGATCCTCGACCAAAATCAAGAATCTCAGTCATGTTTTTTTTAATTTAATATCATTATTTTTTATAAAAATAATTTTTTGGTACAGGAAAAAGTAAAAATAAATTATTTATTAAAGGAAATACACACACTAATATGTTAATTAGAAACATTTCAGGTACAGAAATAAAATTAATTTTGCTGATAAAAAATGCATTCCTTTTTGGCAAACCTTTCTTAATAATTCGTAGGAATATGCTGCAAACATAAAAATGTACTGATCGTGAGAAAATGATGTTTCAGCAAAATATTTATCTTTTTTTTGTTTAAAGGGGAAGAGAGATAATAAAAATATTATTCTAAATTTAAGTCAATAATGTATGTCAAGAAAAATTAATTTATTCTGGAAATTAATTAAATAATTTTATCAGTGTACCACACATGATAGACATTTTTTGGGAAACATAAAATTTGATAGAGGAAACATTCAAAAATGATAAGAAAAATAAAAATAACTGACGCTAAATACGTAATGTGTTCAAAGTTGGACCGGCGCCATTTTAACTGTTTTTGGATCTATTAAGAGTTTAAATGTTTAAAAATGTTAGTTAGTAAACATAGAATAAGATTGGAGAGATAAGCGAGATAATAAAGAGGATTTGCTGATAATTTTCAAATTAAAAATAATATAAAGATTGTTTGGCATTATGATATTTATGGAATTAACTGAGTACAGTGGAACGTGAAGTTGAGATGTAACTTTCTGTGGGATTATCTGATCAAATCAATTATGTTGGCTAAAATAATCCTCATATTGAGGGATTTCGAATGATATAAGGTTTATTCGAAATCACTGAAACCAAAAAGTTTTGATATGGCTTAGGGACTCAATATTCCCAAAGTGCAAAAGTTACTATAAAAGGGCAACTAACTAAGTTTTTAAAATTTTCGCTGTTAATTTTTATTTGTTTTTTTTTCACTGATTTTTTTATTATTGTCTTTATTTTCAAATCAGATTAGTTTTTAGGGTCTAAATCTAATAATATAAATATTGTAATGTCTAGAAAGGAGCCGGATCCCTCTTCGGAATTTAGTCAAATTCAGAACATGGACACGTTAACGCCCAAAATCAAAGAAATGGTTCGTCTGAGATCGCTGAGACGTTTCTTCATGTTTTTTCTGCTTCCGATTGTATTCAGTCCAATTCCGTTGATTATTGGAACGCCGGTGAGTAAATGGATATTTATAGATGAGTGGTAATTTTTTCATTTTTTAGCCAGCTTCTTGTGCTTATGTCATCTTCGTTATGGGTAATCTAGCAGCAATTATTTTCAGAAAAATTGTGTTTGAGGGCCCAGACGCCGATATACTCTTTATAAAATCAGTTTGGTCCTCCCTCAGCATAGTGCCACTTATGGGTTTTCAAGTCTCAAGGGCCCGTGTTTGTGACTATGATTTATTTTGGGGTCATTGATTCAGCCCGACGAAATGCTATGTGAACTGTATCGAAGTCTGGGCACTCAAACACAATTTACCTTTTCTCTAATACATTCATTTTTAAGGATTTTTCTGGGTAACCGAAACACTTCCTCTGCCTGTGACTGCATTAATCCCGACTATTGCCTATCCACTGCTAGATATTGAACCGGCAGAGGCCGTCTCTTCGGCATATCTGAATGATTCTAATATGATGTTCTTTGGTTCTATGGTGACTTTTTTGTTTTTTAATTTTTAAAATTTTTTTTTAGGTTATGGCTGTTGCGGTAGAATCTTCTCGTTTACACGAGCGTGTTGCTCTTCGAACACTGTGTTTTACCGGTGCTAATCCTCGCTTTTTAATGCTTGGATTGCAAGTTGCAACAGCTTTTATTTCTTTGTGGATGTCAAATACTTCAACTACTACGTAATTTTTTTGAATTTTGTTAAAATTAATTTTCTCAATTTCAGCATGATGGTTTGTTTTTTGTTGATTTGTTCGATTTAATTATTTCTTTATTGAAGCTGCCCTTGGTGCTTGCGCTTATTAAGGAACTGGATATGTGTGAACGTTTAGAGTTTGTTTTGCCAATTTTTTAAAAATTATTTTTATTTTTCAAAGGACTGAATCATTAAATTCTTCAAGAGATTCTGCTGATACAGTCTCTCAGATGTTGGTTCTTTCGGATAATAAGCAACAGCGGCGTATCTACAAAGGTCTTTTACTTTCGATTGCTTATGCTTCTGCAATTGGTGGCGCTGGTAAATTTTAATGATTTAAAGTTCTTTTTAAATCTTAACAATTTAAAGGCACCCTGATTGGTACTAGTTCGATTATTTCCATGAATAGCCATTTCCAGAGGTTTTTATTTGAAATTAATTTTTAAAATTTTGTTTATTTTTTAGTCTTTATGGTGATAAAAATCCTGTGGCTTTCTTTTCTTATATGTGTTATTCTATTCCACAGGTAATTTTGAGACAATGGAGAAAATTGGACATAAGCCCGAAACATTAAAATTCCTTCATATCACCCATACTACGATTCATACAGACGAAAAATAGCTCGCCAAGATGAGTTGAAATGCCTTGAGTAGAATGATTCGGCGGAGCAACTATGGACCGAGATACTATTCCCTTAAAATCGAAAAAACAAGGGGACTAGGCCATTTTCCGAATCGGAGTATGACGGAATTTTTCTTACCAAACATCTAAATAATAAATATTTTTTTATAAATTTTAGCTTATTATTCTCCTATTAATTTGTTGGATTTGGCTTCAATTTTTGTTTATTGGATTCTGGTAATATTCAAAATATTTTCAATAAAAAATTTTTTATATTTCAGCAATAACAACAAGAAAAACAATCAAGTTGTTAATGATATGATTGTTAAAAAATATAAGGAATTGGTATGCTTTTGAAAATTTTTTTTAAAAATTTATCGCTTCGTTTTAAAGGGGCCTATGCGATATGAAGAATTGGTTGTGTTAATTTCCTTTCTGTCGCTAATTGCTTTGGTTTGAAGATTTTTTTTGGTTAAATTTTTTTATTTTTTAGTGGTTATCTCGCCCTGCTTGGACTAAACTGTTCACTGCAAGGTATGAAAAATTTTTTTGAAATTTTTTAAACTTTTTCCTTTAAAGTTATGTGACTGATGGAACGGCATCAATGCTAATTTCCATGTTGCTTTTTGTTTTGCCTGCAGAAAATCCATTTTCATCGGCAACCGTGGACAAACTTTTAGAAAACAAAGATGAGCCTATTCGTACTATAATAACTTGGAAGTTAATGAGGGAAAAATTTTCTTGGTCAACTCTCTTTCTGTTGGGAGGTGGATTTGCTATGGCTAATGGAGTAAAGAAAAGTGGTCTTTCTGATTGGTTTCTTTTTAAATTTTATTTTTTCTAACAATAAGTTTCAAATATTTTTAAGGATTGCTATCAAACTGTCAGCAATGCAATGGATGCCTCCATGGGCCTTCATAGCATTTTCGAGTGGAATTGTTTGCCTGTTGACTGGTATGAATTATAAGTAGTAGTTATGTGCTGGTCACTTCTGCCGAATTTTCGACTTTTTTTGGGGGATGTCTTTCGCTTCGCATTTTCGAGTGGGGTCCAAAATTGGCGAAGGTGACCGACACATCTCTGATTTTTTCGCCTTTCATCTTTTATAATTTTGTTTTTTTCAGAATTCGCTAGCAATACAGCTACAGCAGCCGTCTTTATGTATCAAAATTATTTTTAAATTTTCATAAAAAATATTTTATTTTTTTAGCCCTGTGGTTGCTTCTATTGCGATTGCTCAAGATATTAATCCACTTACCTATGTATTGCCGGTATAATTTTAAATATTTTTTAAATAAAAATAATATTTTCTTAGGTTACTTTTGCATCGTCCTTCTCATTTATGTTTCCTTCGGGCACTCCACCAAACGCTGTTGTCTTCTCTGCAAAAATATTGCATGTTTCTGATATGGTTTGTTGAATTTTTTTGAAAAATTTAAATTAAAAAAATTTTTTTAAAGATTTTGGGTGGATTGGTTCTGAAAATTGGTTCATTCATTCTATGCCAAGTATTTGCTCAGACTTTTGCGCCTTTGGTTTTTGATTTTGGTATCTTGAATGTCACTGTTACGGAGACGACTATGGCTCTCTAAACTAGTAAATATCCAATAGAGAATATTATATAACATTATTAGATTAAATTGTTAGGATGTCTATTATTGTATATTATTGTTAACTATGTGTGATTTTTTGTAGTTATTGTTTTCCTTATTTCAATATTGTTTTGTATGGGGTAATAAAATTTTCAAAAAAATTTTTCGTTATGGTGAATGATTAAAATATTTCAATATTTATCTTACAGCTTTCTGATCATAATTATTAATTTTAAAGCAACATTCAATTAAATACTGAAATACAACTTGTTTCTTTTTTTTCTGCTTCTCCAAAATGGTATTAGTGAAAATGTGCGGCAAAGCGTCTTCGACAAAGTAAGCCTCTTCACTTTTTATTTTTTTTTTCGCCAAATTTAAAGGAGTGCTTTGTTGGCGAGCCACTTTTTTTCCACTCCTAGTTTTTCTCAAATGTAAAATGGTCAGACAGACTTTTTTGTTTCTCCCTTCCTAAATTAAAAATTAATCCTTTTGACTGTTTGTTGGCAAAAGACAAAAAGGGAAATTGGGGAGGAAGAAGGGATTTGGCTCCTTATATTTTTCTATATTTTTTAGAAAAACAATGCAACCTTTGATTACTTTATTACCAAATGAGACGATTGAAGATATCTTTAAATTTGTCTCTTACAAAAATTTATGTTATAATATTCGCCCAACAAATTATTTGTTTTCGCAACTTTCTGATAAACTGATTGATCAACTTTATCCTCGAGAAGTATCGCTGACTATAAAGGTTTTCTAAATTTTTTGAAAATTAATTTAGAGATACTTCTAGGATGGAACACATGTTACAAATTGCATTATTTCGAATGCACCGCTGCTTAAAGTGGAGGCTAATCAATTTCGTACTTTTAAAACTCCGGTAGGATTTTTAATACATATTTAAAATAGTCAAAAAAAATTTAAGCGTCCTATTCCAAAAGGACTTCCTCCTGCAAATGTTAAATTTGATGATATCAGAAATGACGGGCAAATCACGGAGTTTCTCAAATTTCTTGAACGTATTCGTCCATCGATTGATGCTTATACATTGGAAATTAGTTCTTTTGGAAAATTTAATAAATATTTAAATTCTGCTTGGATTTCGTTGGATGCTTTATTTTTGAAATTGCCGACAAGGTTTTTTTTGAGAAATAAGCTCTGGTTTAGGACATGCTCTTAAGATGAGTTATGCGTCCCATGTTCTTTCAGAAAATTGCTGACTAAAAAATTCCTGAAAATTGTATAAACTCTGGGAACTTCCCATGTGGCGATGTCCTAAACCAGTTTAAGTTTGATTTTTCTTTTACAGATGTTTACACATTTCTGTCGAGTGCAAAGATGCATTCCTTTCTAATCAATTTTTTTCGTGTCCATTCGTTGCTCGCTGTTCAAGTTTACGAATTCGAAGTGCTTTTCAAGGATTTGATAATATTGCTTTGGCTAATTGGCTTTTAAACCTTACATCGAAACGTAAACTTGTTATTGATGGATTTTTTAATGACCAGAAGGAGCCGTCAGACTTTGTTGGAAATGTTAAGATGTTGTTGAGTACACTTAAAGAGGAAATAATAAAGGTTAGAAAATTTTAAAATTAATACAATTAAATTGATTGATTGTCTTGACTTTTTTAAAATAAGTTTTTGGAATATTTTTGGGGAAATGCTGGATATTTTATGTATTCCGGGTTTATGTAAGGGAGAAATTTTTCCGAAGGATTTCTTCGAAAAACTGAGCTGCTCTGTTCAGAAATCGTATCTCAAAATTAAATTTAATTTTTTAAATTATTTTTAAAGAATCCTAATCTTGCTCCACGTTTCGAAATCATCGTTCCCAGTATTGGTGGTGATTTCCCTATTGAAGAATATTGTGTTGAAGGAAAAATTCATTATTGTAATGACCTTGGTCGCGGCATAACTTCTTTTGGCCACCACGGCATACAAATCCTTGGACGGTTTCTAAATCGAAGTTCATTTAAACTTGTTTGCGGAAATTATGTTGCTAAGAAATGTTCTGAAAATGTTGAATATCAATTGGTAGAACCTGAAGATGACAATAATGCTGAAATCAAAAATATTTTCATTACAAATATTACTTTTGTTTAAATTAAGGTTTTTGGAAATTTTTAAATTTTGGACAGTTTATTCGGTTTTTCTGGGAAAATTATTTTTGGGATTTTTTTTGAGTTTTTTGATTGTAATCTATATTTTTTGGTAAACTCTTTTTTGGGACTCTTTCCTTTGCTATTCTATTTTTCTATTCTTTTAAAATTATTATTAATTAATAAATGTAAGCTCTGATATTTTATTCTACCAAATTTGAGGTTTGTATAATTAGATTATATTAATGGATAAAAATGTTATTTTTTAAATGTTTTAATTCGTTTTATGTATAGTTTGAATAGTTTTACAAAGTTACTTTTTTAAATAATTAGTTTTCAATTATTTTGTCAGACAATTGAACAAGAATTTAGACTACTTATATTTCTAGTTTCAAAGTTAAAAATAAATGGATGCCTTATCTAATTATAAGAAGAATGTCAAAAAATCAGCTGACAACATTCACGAAACTCTTTTTGCTCTTCCATCTAGTGTCAGGGTAAAATTTTTATTAGCTTAATAAATGGTATGAGGCCGTAAATACCAAACTTCCTAAAGACGCCGAAGTGTTAAAATGTGGATCATCGTTAACCTTCCGCGTGATTGTTTACCAGCAGTTTGGTATTGTATTGAGACGCAATTTATAGAATTCATAAAATTTATTATTTTACAAATTTTTTTTTATTAAAATTTAATTTTAAATATTTTTAGTCATACCAAGATGATGCTGGACCTTCAACTTCTTCAAATTCTTTATCTACAAATTCTCAATTGAGGTTAATTTTATTTTTACTATCTTTTTAATAATAATTTTTTTAAAAGATTTTTTTACAAACCTGAAATGATCAAATGGGAAAATAAATTTTTTGAAATTGACGAAAAAGAGGAGGAAGAAGAAGAGGCAATTTTGTCACAATTTCTTAATGAACAACAACAAAATTCAAAACAAAATAATTATTTTGAATGTCAAACAAAATTTGTCAATTTGCCTGTCCATGGATGTAAAATGGCTTTACCCGAAGGAAGTACTTCAAAAAGTTCGACTTTATGTGAAGAAATACATATTCCTCCCCCAATAGATAATAACAAAAAATTTTTGGCCAATTTCCCTCGTTTAAAAATTGATGAACTTGATGAGGTTTTTTTAAATTTTGGATTAAAAACTTAAAATTTTTTAAATTTATAGTTCGCCCAAACAGCTTTTGATGGAATTAAATCTTTAAATGTCATCCAATCCCAAGTTTTTGATCAGGCTTATAATACTTTGAATAATTTATTGATTTGTGCTCCAACAGGCGCTGGGAAAACAAATATTGCATTATTGACAATTTTGAGAACAATTCGTGATAATCGAACAAAAAGTGGAAAGATAATTAAAAATGCTTTTAAGGTATTTTTAATTAAAAAAATTTTTTAAAATTTTTTGTTTAAGGTAATTTATTTGGCACCAATGAAAGCATTAGCAACAGAAATGACCAGTAATTTTTCTAAACGGTTGGGTCGCCTTGGATTGAAAACACGTGAATTAACTGGAGATTCCCAATTAAGTAGAAAAGAAATTCAGGAAACACAAGTTTGTAAAAATTTTAAAAATATTTATAACTAATCGTAAATACTACTGAGTGAGCGGCGCCGGACCGGAAATTTTGAGAAATCCAGCCGCGTCCTGTCTGGTTTCCGGTCTTGGAAAAATGATTTAGTCTCTCTCTCTAGTAAACAATTTTTTTAGGTATTAGTTTTAACACCAGAAAAATGGGATGTTATTACACGCAAAAGTGATGATGAAGAACTTAGCCAATTAGTTCGTCTTTTAATTATTGACGAAGTTCATTTGTTACATGACGATCGTGGACCTGTAATTGAGGCAATTATTGCAAGAACACTAAGAAGAGTAAAAAAAATTTTTAGAGTTGAAGCGAAATATTTTTATTAAGATTGAAGTTTATCATCAAAATATTCGAATTGTCGGACTTTCTGCAACTTTACCAAATTATAATGATGTAGCAACATTTTTACGTGTTGATCCAACTCAAGGACTTTTTCATTTTGATGGACGTTTTCGTCCTGTTCCACTTGCTCAAACGTATATTTTTTTGATTTTTAGAGAAAATAATTTTTTGTTTGTTCAGTTTTCTAGGTGTTCGGGATTCTGAACGCCAAGCCATTGTTTTACAACGGGAAAGGGAAAAAGCTATTCGTAAAGGAGAAAAGCCACCAACAAAAATTTCTCAAAATAAATTGATGACTCAAAAAGAAATGATGGATGAAGTTTGTTATCAAAAATGTGTCAAATTCCTTCATGATAAACATCAAGTTCTAATTTTTGTTCATTCAAGAAATGCTACTGGACAATTGGCTAGAACATTTATTGATAAAGCTGCTAATTCTGTTTGTTTATTTTTTAAATTTTATTTGAAGAAAATTTTTTTCTAGAATCAAAGAGAATTATTTCTTGTTGAGAAAGGAGGTGAAGTTACTAGTTCTTATCTGAAAGCTAAAAAAGCGGTAAAAATTTTCTTAAATCTTATTTTTATATTTTAATAGATGAACAATGCTCAAAGTAGAGAGTTACAATTTCTTTTTCAATCGGGTCTTGGTATTCACCATGCGGGATTAAGTAAATTTTATTAATTTATTATTAGTGACTGGCGCCGGACCCATCCAGATTTTTCTGAAGCCGGGTCCCAAATCACTATCTCCAGATTTTTCCGAACCAGATTAATCAAGAAGTGGTTGGCCGGATCAGGTCCGGCTATAGTTGCAAATCCGGAAAAATCTATCTTGACGGAACTAATTAAAAATTATAATTTTTTTCAGCACATCACGATCGCCATTTAATGGAAAAAATGTTTACAGAAGGTGCAATTCGTGTAATGATGTGTACAGCAACGGTTTTAATTCAATGATATTTTTTAAATAAATTTAATTTTTTTATTTAAAGCTCGCTTGGGGAGTTAATTTACCTGCTTATGCAGTGATTATACGTGTAAGAGATTATTGAGTTTAACATTTAAATTTTGTTTTTTTCAAGGGAACAGAAATATTTGACCCGCAAAAGGGTATTTTTACTGATATTGGTATTTTGGATGTACAACAAATTTTTGGAAGAGCGGGACGACCACAATATGAGGATATGGGTAAAACAATAATAGTTTTTGATTTAATATTGGGAGAATTGAAATTTGAACTCTTCACAAAGCTCTTAGGAAAAATTTACTGGACGAGAGTTGGTATAGAGCAATTCTAGAAGAATGATTCAACCTAGAGCACAACCGACTGTGCCGATGTACGGAAATTTGGGCTTCAATTTTTCAGAAATTTGATTTTCAGAGTAATTTCAGGGCTGACAATGAGACCATCGTTTACTATCACCCCGAACTTCGAAAACAAATTTTAGGAGGATTTTGGTCTTTCAGAGTTCTTAAAAATATTTTATTAGGTCATGGTGTTATTATTACAAATGTTCAAAAATTGGCCCATTATATTGAAATGTTTCATCGACAAACACCAATAGAATCACAATTTCAGTCTCGAATTTTAAACAATTTAAATGCTGAAATTGCCTCTGGTGCAATTTCAAATATTTCTGAAGCAATTGAATGGATTCATTTTACTTATTTTTATATTCGTTTACGCAAAAATCCGTTACAGGTTTTTTAAAAATATTTTCTGGGTTTTATTAAATTTATTTTTAAGTATGGAGTTGATTGGAAAGAATTGAGAAGAGATTCACAATTAAATGCTTATTTATCTGATTTTTGTCATAGTGCTGCGAGACGTTTGGATGGTAATAGGATGATACGTTATGATCCAATGTAAATTTATAAAAAAAAAATAAAATTTGTTCGGCGTACGCTGTAATGCGAAAACGCTGAAAAGTCAACCCCAAGAGCAGCCAGAATGCCAAACAGTGGAAATCCAGCGAGGAATTTGGGATGGCTTTTTGGCGTTTTAGCATTACGGCATCATTTCAAATTTAAAAAAATATTAATTTCTAGTAATAATTTTGTCTCTGCAACTGATTTGGGAAGGATTGCATCGGTTTTTTAATTAAAAAAAATTTTTTTTTGAAATTTATTTATTAAAGAATTATTATATTGGATTTGAAACAATTGAACTAATAAATGATCATAATGGCCCAATAAGTTTAACAGAAATGATGACAGATGAAATGATTATTGCATTAATTTCTTCTTGTTCAGAATTTGCACAAATAAAAGTATAAAAAATTTTTCAATTAAAAAATTCTCTTCGTTTTTTAGAACCGTGATTCAGAAATGACTGAATTAGATGAATTAGCCTCGTTTGGAGCAAATTTAAAAATTCGTAGTGGATTGGCAACAACTGCAGGGAAAGTTAATTGTCTTCTTCAGGTTTTTATTTTGTCCTTTTTTTGGCGTTTTTTAACATTTTTCAAAAAAATTTTTAAAGAGTTATATTTCCCGTGCTTTTGTCAAAGATTTTGCTCTTTCATCGGAACTTTATTATATTTCACAAAATGCTGGAAGAATTGCTCGTGCTATTTTCGAAATTGCTTTAAGACGTGGTTGGGCACAAACAACAGAAGCTTGTTTAACTATGGCTAAATGTATTGAACAAAGACTGTGGCCTTTTAATTCTCCATTAAGGTTTTTTATTTGGGGCTTCTGTCACTTAATCCTTTTTAATCCCAACAAATCCAACTTAATCCCCAAATCCGTCGATATGATTTTTCTGCACAAATCCGCCCAAATCGATATGATTAGATACCAGGGGTTTTAATTTAATTAAAAAAATATTTTTTTCTGAAGACACTTAGCTGATGTCAATCTTCTCAGTTTTAATGTTGTTCAAAAAATTGAAAGTCGGAGAATGAATTTATTTTCTTTATATGATATGGATGCTAAAGATTTGGGTTATTTATGTTCTGGTGATGGAAAAGTTATTTATGAGGCAATTAGAATGCTTCCTTTTATTGATGTTGAAGCTAATATTAGGCCAATAACTTGGTTTGAAATTTTATTTTAATAAAAAATATTTTTATTTTTAGTACAATAATTCAAATAGAAGCACTTTTATATCCAAGCTTTACTTGGTGTGATCGTTTAGGTGGTGCACAACGTTTTTGGGTGATTGTAGAAGATGCAGATGCTAATATTATCCTTCATCATGAAATTTTTATTCTTCTTAAAAAGATGGTTTATATTTTTTGAAAATTTATTTTAAAACATAGTCGAGTCATAAATGTAAGATTCCCTCAAAATTAGATTCTTTGGGTGTGTTGAAACAGATTTTAAATAGCAAAAGATGAAGGCATGGCGAAAAGTCGAAAGTTAATTTAAGATTTAAAATCGAAAGGCGAAACACGAAAATGAGGCGAAAATTCGGTGGAAGATAAAAGGCGAAATGGTACACCCTTTGTTAGATACCCCTTAATTAGGAAACATTTAAGCTACAAGAATGTATCCTATAGTAAAACCGACTAACAATCAACTAATTAATTTTTTCTTATTTAAAGGCTTTAAGTGGCGATCCACAGCGTTTAATTTTTACAATTCCTGTAAATGAGGATCAAGTTAAACATCAATATTTATTAAGAGTGGCTAGTGATCGTTATATTGTTGAAGATACTGTTGTGCCTTTAACTTTAGCAACAACAGTTATGCCTACATCAATTAAACCACACACTGGTATAAATTTTTGTTTAGAACATTTTTTTTATTTAAAAAATTTTTTTCAATAGATTTATTGGATCTTGAGCCACTACCTTTATCCGCATTAAAAAATGTTGAATATCAACAACTTTATTCTTTTCAATTTTTTAATCCTGTACAAACACAAGTTTTCCATACACTTTATGCAACTGATGAAAATTCATTAATTGGTGCCCCAACATCTTCTGGAAAAACTTTGTGTGCAGAATTGGCAATCTTCAGACTTTTCAATTTGAGGCCTCTTAAAAAGGTTTAAAAAATATTTTATTTAAAAATTTTATATTTTTAAGTGTGTTTATATTGCTCCTCTTAAAGCTCTTGTTCGTGAACGTGTATTGGATTGGGAACAAAAATTTAACAAAAAACTTGGATTTCCGTAAGATTTTATTTCATGAAAAATTAAGGGACTTGCTGTTCCGAGGGCTATTTCTCCCCAAACTGAGGCCTAGTCTTCTTTGCCATTGTTCTTTATAGGTTTCTTTTTCCATTGTTTATTAGATGTTCACGACAATTTTATTTTAATTTTTTTTATTTTTTTAATCAGAATTGTTGAAGTTTCTGGTGATAATACTCCTGACGTTGAAGAACTCAACCTTGCCTCAATTCTGGTAACTACTCCAGAGAAATGGGACGGTATTACACGGTTAGGATTTTTTGTTTAATTATTAAAACTTTTTAATAATATTTAGTTGTGCTGAAACTCGTCGGTATGTTCAAGAAGTCGAACTTTTAATTATTGATGAAATTCATTTATTGGGTGTTGAAAGAGGTGCAGTACTTGAAGCAATTGTGACTCGGCAATTTATTTAATTTTATAATAATTCTAAATTCCTCCTAAATTTTTTAAAGAATAAAAATGCTTGCTCGACGACGTGAACTTGCCAAATTGCCAATTCGAATAATTGGTCTTTCTACAGCTTTAGCAAATGCTGGGGATGTGGCAAATTGGATTGGGGTTCCAGACTCTGCATTATTCAATTTTCGACCAAGTGTTCGTCCTGTACCAATTCAAGTACACATTCAAGGATTTCCTGGTCAACATTATTGTCCTCGCATGGGGTTGATGAATAAACCGGCATTTCAAGTATAAAATTAAAAAAAAATTTTTTCTAAATTAAATTTTCAGTATATTAAACAATTTTCTCCTTCAAAACCTGTTCTTATTTTTGTTGCTAGCCGTAGACAAACAAGATTAACTTCAATGGCTTTACTTTCACTTTTACAACGCGAACCAGATTCAAAACAACACCAATGGTTAAAAATGGAACAATTAGAATTGGAAACATTATTAAAGGATGTTCGTGATGATAATTTGGCTTTAACCTTAAATTATGGAATTGGAATGCATCGTAAATATTTTGAAAGTCTAATCATTTTTAAATGCTTTTTTTAGATGCTGGATTGCAACATTCTGAAAGAGCTCTTGTTGAAAGACTTTTTGTTGAACGAAAAATTCAAATATTGGGTGAGTATTATGGAAAAATTTTAAAAAAATTTGGAGGAAAGTTGGGTCGTGTTTTCAAAATTTTTTCGGATCGAGTCTTGGATTAGGAAAAAATCCTGAGTTTCTGCTCTAGTCTTTTAAGGAGGGGAAATAGTCCTTGCTTTAGTCGGGTTTTGGAACTTGCTTGGATTGGGTAATTCGTCCCATTCGATAGTATTTAAATTCAATAATTTTTTCATAAAGTCGCTACAGCTACACTCGCTTGGGGAATAAATGTTCCAGCTCATTTAGTAATTGTTAAAGGAACAGAATATTATGATGGAAAAACTCATAAATATATTGACTTTCCAGTCACAGGTTTTCTTTTAAATTTTCAAAAAAAATATTTTTGATTTTCAAAGATGTTCTTCAAATGATTGGACGTGCAGGTCGTCCACAATACGACACATCAGCGGTCGCTGTTGTTTTTGTACAAGATGTAAAAAAGAATTTTTACAAACGTTTTTTATATGAACCTTTCCCTGTTGAATCAAAGTAATTTTTTTATTTTATAACTTTAAAATTTTTTTCTTTTCAAGTTTACTTCCAGTTTTACCTAATCATGTAAGTGCTGAAATATGTTCAGGTTCAATAGTTAATCGTCAACAGATTGTTGAATATTTGGCTGGAACATATCTTTATAGACGATTATTTGCTAATCCAGCGTTGGTTATTTTTGAATTATTTTTTGAAAAGAGAAACTAGATAGGTTGCTCTGGTATAAGACGTGAGTTAAGACTAAATTGAGGAAAAAGAGGCGCTTATTTGGTAGATATATTAATAAATATAATTTTGTGATTTCTTTTCCATTATGGACTCATGTCCTCAACCCCCACCCCAGACCCAACAAAATATTCTTTTTTTAAAATTCATAAGAAAACTTTTAAAAGTTCACTTATTTATTGTTAACCTTTTTTAAGCTATTACGGCATTGAACAATTAAATAATAAAGAGTTAACAACATTTTTGAGCACAACAGTAGATTCTTGTTTAGTAGAACTTTGTGCTTCATATTGCATTCTTCCTGATTTGGTTAATAATTTTGTTTAAAAAATTCAAAAAAAATTTTTTAAAGGAAAATGATGGTTATATCCATTCTACCCCTTTTGGACGTATTGCAAGTCGTTATTATTTGGAGCATCGAACAATTCGACATTTTAAAGAAAGAATATGTCCAGGAATGAGTGTTGAACAACTTTTGCTTTGTTTAACGGTTTTTATAAAAATTTTGAGAAAAAATGATTTTTTCTTGAATGTTTTTAGGAGTGTCCAGAATATGAAGAAATTCCTGTGAGACATAATGAGGACCAAATTAACAGGTTTTTTTAAGATTTTTGGATTAAAAAAATTTTTTTCTAAAGAGAGATTCAAGCATTTCTTCCAATTAAACTTGAAGTTTCCAATTGGGAGTCATCACATGTAAAGACTCATTTATTGTATCAAGCACACTTTTCGCGTATGCACCTTCCAGTAGATTATATTACTGATCAACGTTCTATTATTGAATCTTGTATTCGTATTTTACAGGTTTTTTGTTAGTTTTTATAAATGGGGTCTCGTTATAAGATATGTTTCTTGAAGTTGGTTGGTTATTGAGTGAGGGGACTACCCAAAGGTCATTTCCAGTTTGGCATTTCAATGGACTTTAGGACAGCAGCACTCTCCTCTAGAGTGTTGCATATCAGCACGCTCCTCTGGAGAATACCTCCTTCCTTAAGATACAATACGAGTGAGGGAAGCTAATGGGTGTGGGGATTGAATAAACGATATCCCCCTACTTAAGCTAGACCTATTAAAGAATGCAAACCTTTCAAACCTGAGTGTGTCCTTGGGTCTTTCTAAAATAAAAATTTCTTTTAAAGGCAATGTTCGATTTTTGTGTAGAAATGCATTTATTAAATACAACATTAAATGTTTTAATTTTACAACAACAAATATTTCAAGCACGTTGGTATACAGATCATCCTCTTCTTTGTTTACCTCATTTAAGTGCCCATTCAATTGACGGAATTGGGTTTGGCTAAAAAAATTTTTTTATCAAAAAAATGTTTTTTTTGTTAATTTCAAGTCCATTATGTTCCATTCCACAAATTAAAGAACGTCTTGGAATTTATAAATTAAATAATGGACAGAAATTGACTAAAAAAGAAGAGAAGCGAATTATAACAGAATTGTGTTCTAAAAGTATTTTAAGCGAAAAAGAAGCTGACGAGGTTTTTTAAAAAAAATTTTAAATTAAAAATTCTTTTTTAGCTCCTCAAAGCACTTTTACAATGGCCAATACTCTCTTTAGAGCAGATTTATCTTCTCCCTCAACAAAAAAAGCAACGTCAAAAATTTGAAGAAAAATTAATTATAAATGTGGGAATGGTAAATGTCCAGTTGGCGGTCTACATGTCCGCAAAGAGAATCTGCTCTTTTCTTTCCTTTTCTTGCATTTTTTGCGTTGGGAGAAATGCTCCGCTCATTTTTCCTTCTCTTCCATTTTTCCTTCTCAATACAGTATGTTTTCCTGTTCATACTTGAAAAATAAAAATACCTCTAATTAGAAAAAAAATATTTTACAAATGATAGATTTAGATTTACAAATAATACATTAGATCTATGGTTTTCTAATAAGCCCAAATTAATGATCTAAAAAATTTAAAAATAATATTTAAGGAGACATAACCTGTTCTACGTTGATTTTCTTGTTTTAGGATATCGATATTGAGTAAAGACATGGGCCCAGTTTTTACATCCATCCTCCTCCTCATGGTTTTTATTAGAGCTCTAACCCGGACCGGGACCGGGTTTTCCGGGCCCAGTAGCCCGGAAACCGGGTATTTTGTAAAATAAATCATTTTTTTCTAATTAGAGGTATTTTTATTTTTCAAGTATGAACAGGAAAACATACTGTATTGAGAAGGAAAAATGGCAGAAAAGGAAAAATGAGTGGAGCACTTCTCCCAACGCAAAAAATGCAAGAAAAGGAAAGAAAAGAGCAGATTCTCTTTGCGGACATGTAGACCGCCAACTGGACATTTACCTGTGGGAATGAATGAAAAAAATTTGGAGCTTTCTGCGTTAACAAATTATAAAATTTTTGTTTCACTCAGGCTCTGTGGACCTTATTTGGTTTCTTAAAAATTTTAAAAAAAATAAGAAAAAAATTTTTTAAAGTCAAATTCAAACGCTTTTTGCCCAAAATTTCCAAAGAAAAGAACGGCAGGTTGGATACTTCTTTTAGGAGACGCAACAACAAATCGTCTTTGGGGACACGAAAGAATTCCTTCTTTAATTGAAGAACAAAAAATTGCAAGACTGAGAATTTTAACTCCTAATGAACCGTAAGAAAAATTTTTTTGAATTTAAAAAAATTTTAAAAAATTCAGTGGCATTTATCAATTACTTTTACTTGTAATTTCTGATACATATTTGGGAATTGACCAACAATATATGCTCAATTTTAAAGTTGTATGAAAACAAAAATAATGTTGTTAGGATTTTCGGGTTTGTTTTTAACGTGTATTTTTTAAACATTGGTGGCAAGAATTTTTCTCTTATTAAAGGACATGTTATTTATTAGAGATTGGAACTTTGGGATCCGGCCTATATTTCTTGTTTAAATCGTGCTGGTCAGATGAACGTTCGTTAATTTCTCCGTGTTATTCGTTTCACGGAAGATTTTAGTTTCGTCTTTTGGTCTCGCCCATGTCCAATCTCTCCAACTTATTTTTAATTTTTTTTCTTTTCCAAATTTTCATCTTCTTATATTGGAAATGTGCATTAGAAAACCCTATATTGTTATACAAACATTGTTAAATCAGATTCAAAAATTTTTTTATCAATCAAAAAATATATAAAATGTTGTACATTTTTTCTTTTACAAATTTTTAGGGGTTTTTTAACTTGGAAACAAACTTGAAAATAATTTTTAATAATTTACTCACCCCTATCACGTCTATATTTTCTTTCTCTTCTATATTCTGGAGATCGTGAACGTCGCCTATAACGATCTCGATTATCGTCACGATCATCACCATCCTCATGTTCATGTCTTCTTTTTCGTCTATATTCTTTGTCATCTCCACTTTTTCGATTTCTTTCACGGTCATTTGTTGAGTGTCGATACTGCGCGGGAAGATTATTATTGTTATTTTGATCTTCATCCTCAAAGAAATCAGCTGCTGTACTGCGCTGAAAAATTTAAATTTTGTTTTGCTAAATCCTGTTAAATTTTACCGAAACATTTTTGTCCCGACTTTTGTCTTCATGCCGATTTTTATGCTCTTCTCCTCTTTCTCCACGTTTTTTATAATCTTTACGGCGATTTTCAGTAAAATTTGATTCTTCTTGTGGTTCTTCTTTTGGCACTAAAAGTTCAGTTTGTTGAATTTTGCTGTAGTTTTTGCTTCTTTTATCGTCCTTCTTTGAAGACGGAATTTGTTGCTCTTCTTCATCATCTTCACTTTTTGGCTTTTTTAATTTCTTCTCGCTTCTTTTCTTTCCTCCCTTTTTCTTTTTGTGTTTTTCGTCAGATGAGGATGAGGAAGAAATTGAAGTTGATGAAGAATCTGATAGTGAAGAATTGTCTGATGAGTCATCCGAGGAGGAAGAATCTGTGGAAGACGAGTCTAAAAACAAGAAATTCAATAAATAACAAAAAAAAACATTCGAAAAAACCTGAAGAATCTGAATCAGATGAAGACGAATCGTCGCTTTCATCTTCTTTCTTTTTACGCATTGCTCTCTTCATCTTTTTAATTTCCTTCTTCTGTTCGCGCTTTTTCTTGATTTTTTCCAAGAGTTTTTCCATCATAGATTTTTCCATTTCCTTTTCAAGTGCAGCTTTATCTTGAGTAATATTTGCTTCTTTGAGGATTGTTGTACTTGCTTTTTTAAGTCTAAAAAAGTTTTTTGTAAATTTTTATTCGACAGAAAATAAAAGTTGACCAAACGGTAAGAAGAAATATCGAGACGGACATGTAAGGATTGCTGTGACAAAAATAACTTTTTAAGTATTTACATTGGGTTTAAAACAGAAACTATTTCCTTCAATAAGACAATGTACTATCCAAAACCCAATGGCCGTAGGTCCTGAAAACATTAGAGTAGCTGTTAGGACATTGAAAAATCCCGATATGTCTATCTCCCAACCGAATGTGTCCATTAACCAATTAATAATAATTTTATTACTTCTCCATTGAAGACCCATCAACAAAAGAAGCATCAATACCCAATGCCCACCGCATATTGCTTCGTCCTTGTTTTGCAACTTTTGCACGAGAATGTGAATTCCGCAAATCCAATTCTGCATCCATATTTAGACGGCCACTTTCAAATTCGTTAAATAAAAGTTTGCGATATTCGCTAACTTTTGAATTGATTTCTTCTTCACTAAAACCCTAAAAAATTCAAAAAAAACTCTTTCCTGTTTTTATTAAAAACTTCAAACCTTTCCTTCCATCAAATCTTCAAATTCCACACATTTAATTTCAATTAACCGTTTATATTCGTGATCCAACAACTCCAAGTTTGGTGCTTTATTTACTTCTGCTTCGGCACGAGCAATGTCCTCTTCAGCATTGTAAACGATTTTATTCTAAGAAGAAAGAGAATTTTGAAGAAAAAGGATAACTAAAAAATACCCGTGAAAAGCTAAGATTGGCAACATTTGATTGAACATAAGCATTTGTGCCAGAACCACGAGCTGTTGATAAACCAACGTTGTTGTACATTTTTAAATTTTAAAGAATACTAAAATAGACTTGAAATTAAAATAAATTGAAAAAAATTTTTAAAATCCAAACGAAAATTCAATAAAAACCGTGACCTGACAAAATGGTACGAGCAAAAAACGACTAAATGGTACTACATAAAGGACGAAAAAATGGTATGCGACAAAATGGTACTCTAAGGTATGTTGAAGATTTTTGTTTAACTTCTTTGTCTATCTCTTACCTTTTTGTCCTATTTTTCCCGTATTACCAAGTTATAATTTTACTATTTTAATGCTTTTCCTTTTGTTGTCATACCCTTCTGTTTCTTCAATTTCTTTTTTTTTCTTTTCCACTTATATTTTTCTTTTTAAACATTTTGCCAAGGAAAGAGAAAATTTAAAATTTGCTTACAAGTTTTTTTATTTTAAAAATTTTTTAAATTTTTCAAATTAATTTTAATTTATTTTTTAGATTTTTAGTTAAATTTTTATTCCCAAAATGTCCTCTTCCACTTCACAAATTCCTTCAACAAGTATAAAACAAGATATTTATGACGATGATTTTGATATTGTTGAGAATTATGAAACTAACATTTTAATGGATTCTCAAGAAATTGAAGATATTGAAAGAGAAAAGGAAGATGAAGAAGAAGAAAATAATGAAGATGATGAAGAATGTGGAGAGGAAGGAGAAGGGGAGGAAGAACAAAAAGTTGTTGGAAGGAAGACGAGAGGGAAATATGGAAAGAAGACGGCTATTCATCGAGCTGCTGAACGTTCTATAATGTCGGCATTGAAAACTGATGTTGATAATTTGGCTAGACAATTTTGTTCAAATAATACAGATTTGAGTTTGGCTAGATTTTCTAAACTTTTTCAAGCTATGGATTTTGCTACTATTTTTCTTGGAAGATTTACTAATTCTGATTTAGTTGATTTACTTTGTGCTTCATATTGCATTCTTCCTGATTTGGTTAATAATTTTGTTTAAAAAATTCAAAAAAAATTTTTTAAAGGAAAATGATGGTTATATCCATTCTACCCCTTTTGGACGTATTGCAAGTCGTTATTATTTGGAGCATCGAACAATTCGACATTTTAAAGAAAGAATATGTCCAGGAATGAGTGTTGAACAACTTTTGCTTTGTTTAACGGTTTTTATAAAAATTTTGAGAAAAAATGATTTTTTCTTGAATGTTTTTAGGAGTGTCCAGAATATGAAGAAATTCCTGTGAGACATAATGAGGACCAAATTAACAGGTTTTTTTAAGATTTTTGGATTAAAAAAATTTTTTTCTAAAGAGAGATTCAAGCATTTCTTCCAATTAAACTTGAAGTTTCCAATTGGGAGTCATCACATGTAAAGACTCATTTATTGTATCAAGCACACTTTTCGCGTATGCACCTTCCAGTAGATTATATTACTGATCAACGTTCTATTATTGAATCTTGTATTCGTATTTTACAGGTTTTTTGTTAGTTTTTATAAATGGGGTCTCGTTATAAGATATGTTTCTTGAAGTTGGTTGGTTATTGAGTGAGGGGACTACCCAAAGGTCATTTCCAGTTTGGCATTTCAATGGACTTTAGGACAGCAGCACTCTCCTCTAGAGTGTTGCATATCAGCACGCTCCTCTGGAGAATACCTCCTTCCTTAAGATACAATACGAGTGAGGGAAGCTAATGGGTGTGGGGATTGAATAAACGATATCCCCCTACTTAAGCTAGACCTATTAAAGAATGCAAACCTTTCAAACCTGAGTGTGTCCTTGGGTCTTTCTAAAATAAAAATTTCTTTTAAAGGCAATGTTCGATTTTTGTGTAGAAATGCATTTATTAAATACAACATTAAATGTTTTAATTTTACAACAACAAATATTTCAAGCACGTTGGTATACAGATCATCCTCTTCTTTGTTTACCTCATTTAAGTGCCCATTCAATTGACGGAATTGGGTTTGGCTAAAAAAATTTTTTTATCAAAAAAATGTTTTTTTTGTTAATTTCAAGTCCATTATGTTCCATTCCACAAATTAAAGAACGTCTTGGAATTTATAAATTAAATAATGGACAGAAATTGACTAAAAAAGAAGAGAAGCGAATTATAACAGAATTGTGTTCTAAAAGTATTTTAAGCGAAAAAGAAGCTGACGAGGTTTTTTAAAAAAAATTTTAAATTAAAAATTCTTTTTTAGCTCCTCAAAGCACTTTTACAATGGCCAATACTCTCTTTAGAGCAGATTTATCTTCTCCCTCAACAAAAAAAGCAACGTCAAAAATTTGAAGAAAAATTAATTATAAATGTGGGAATGGTAAATGTCCAGTTGGCGGTCTACATGTCCGCAAAGAGAATCTGCTCTTTTCTTTCCTTTTCTTGCATTTTTTGCGTTGGGAGAAATGCTCCGCTCATTTTTCCTTCTCTTCCATTTTTCCTTCTCAATACAGTATGTTTTCCTGTTCATACTTGAAAAATAAAAATACCTCTAATTAGAAAAAAAATATTTTACAAATGATAGATTTAGATTTACAAATAATACATTAGATCTATGGTTTTCTAATAAGCCCAAATTAATGATCTAAAAAATTTAAAAATAATATTTAAGGAGACATAACCTGTTCTACGTTGATTTTCTTGTTTTAGGATATCGATATTGAGTAAAGACATGGGCCCAGTTTTTACATCCATCCTCCTCCTCATGGTTTTTATTAGAGCTCTAACCCGGACCGGGACCGGGTTTTCCGGGCCCAGTAGCCCGGAAACCGGGTATTTTGTAAAATAAATCATTTTTTTCTAATTAGAGGTATTTTTATTTTTCAAGTATGAACAGGAAAACATACTGTATTGAGAAGGAAAAATGGCAGAAAAGGAAAAATGAGTGGAGCACTTCTCCCAACGCAAAAAATGCAAGAAAAGGAAAGAAAAGAGCAGATTCTCTTTGCGGACATGTAGACCGCCAACTGGACATTTACCTGTGGGAATGAATGAAAAAAATTTGGAGCTTTCTGCGTTAACAAATTATAAAATTTTTGTTTCACTCAGGCTCTGTGGACCTTATTTGGTTTCTTAAAAATTTTAAAAAAAATAAGAAAAAAATTTTTTAAAGTCAAATTCAAACGCTTTTTGCCCAAAATTTCCAAAGAAAAGAACGGCAGGTTGGATACTTCTTTTAGGAGACGCAACAACAAATCGTCTTTGGGGACACGAAAGAATTCCTTCTTTAATTGAAGAACAAAAAATTGCAAGACTGAGAATTTTAACTCCTAATGAACCGTAAGAAAAATTTTTTTGAATTTAAAAAAATTTTAAAAAATTCAGTGGCATTTATCAATTACTTTTACTTGTAATTTCTGATACATATTTGGGAATTGACCAACAATATATGCTCAATTTTAAAGTTGTATGAAAACAAAAATAATGTTGTTAGGATTTTCGGGTTTGTTTTTAACGTGTATTTTTTAAACATTGGTGGCAAGAATTTTTCTCTTATTAAAGGACATGTTATTTATTAGAGATTGGAACTTTGGGATCCGGCCTATATTTCTTGTTTAAATCGTGCTGGTCAGATGAACGTTCGTTAATTTCTCCGTGTTATTCGTTTCACGGAAGATTTTAGTTTCGTCTTTTGGTCTCGCCCATGTCCAATCTCTCCAACTTATTTTTAATTTTTTTTCTTTTCCAAATTTTCATCTTCTTATATTGGAAATGTGCATTAGAAAACCCTATATTGTTATACAAACATTGTTAAATCAGATTCAAAAATTTTTTTATCAATCAAAAAATATATAAAATGTTGTACATTTTTTCTTTTACAAATTTTTAGGGGTTTTTTAACTTGGAAACAAACTTGAAAATAATTTTTAATAATTTACTCACCCCTATCACGTCTATATTTTCTTTCTCTTCTATATTCTGGAGATCGTGAACGTCGCCTATAACGATCTCGATTATCGTCACGATCATCACCATCCTCATGTTCATGTCTTCTTTTTCGTCTATATTCTTTGTCATCTCCACTTTTTCGATTTCTTTCACGGTCATTTGTTGAGTGTCGATACTGCGCGGGAAGATTATTATTGTTATTTTGATCTTCATCCTCAAAGAAATCAGCTGCTGTACTGCGCTGAAAAATTTAAATTTTGTTTTGCTAAATCCTGTTAAATTTTACCGAAACATTTTTGTCCCGACTTTTGTCTTCATGCCGATTTTTATGCTCTTCTCCTCTTTCTCCACGTTTTTTATAATCTTTACGGCGATTTTCAGTAAAATTTGATTCTTCTTGTGGTTCTTCTTTTGGCACTAAAAGTTCAGTTTGTTGAATTTTGCTGTAGTTTTTGCTTCTTTTATCGTCCTTCTTTGAAGACGGAATTTGTTGCTCTTCTTCATCATCTTCACTTTTTGGCTTTTTTAATTTCTTCTCGCTTCTTTTCTTTCCTCCCTTTTTCTTTTTGTGTTTTTCGTCAGATGAGGATGAGGAAGAAATTGAAGTTGATGAAGAATCTGATAGTGAAGAATTGTCTGATGAGTCATCCGAGGAGGAAGAATCTGTGGAAGACGAGTCTAAAAACAAGAAATTCAATAAATAACAAAAAAAAACATTCGAAAAAACCTGAAGAATCTGAATCAGATGAAGACGAATCGTCGCTTTCATCTTCTTTCTTTTTACGCATTGCTCTCTTCATCTTTTTAATTTCCTTCTTCTGTTCGCGCTTTTTCTTGATTTTTTCCAAGAGTTTTTCCATCATAGATTTTTCCATTTCCTTTTCAAGTGCAGCTTTATCTTGAGTAATATTTGCTTCTTTGAGGATTGTTGTACTTGCTTTTTTAAGTCTAAAAAAGTTTTTTGTAAATTTTTATTCGACAGAAAATAAAAGTTGACCAAACGGTAAGAAGAAATATCGAGACGGACATGTAAGGATTGCTGTGACAAAAATAACTTTTTAAGTATTTACATTGGGTTTAAAACAGAAACTATTTCCTTCAATAAGACAATGTACTATCCAAAACCCAATGGCCGTAGGTCCTGAAAACATTAGAGTAGCTGTTAGGACATTGAAAAATCCCGATATGTCTATCTCCCAACCGAATGTGTCCATTAACCAATTAATAATAATTTTATTACTTCTCCATTGAAGACCCATCAACAAAAGAAGCATCAATACCCAATGCCCACCGCATATTGCTTCGTCCTTGTTTTGCAACTTTTGCACGAGAATGTGAATTCCGCAAATCCAATTCTGCATCCATATTTAGACGGCCACTTTCAAATTCGTTAAATAAAAGTTTGCGATATTCGCTAACTTTTGAATTGATTTCTTCTTCACTAAAACCCTAAAAAATTCAAAAAAAACTCTTTCCTGTTTTTATTAAAAACTTCAAACCTTTCCTTCCATCAAATCTTCAAATTCCACACATTTAATTTCAATTAACCGTTTATATTCGTGATCCAACAACTCCAAGTTTGGTGCTTTATTTACTTCTGCTTCGGCACGAGCAATGTCCTCTTCAGCATTGTAAACGATTTTATTCTAAGAAGAAAGAGAATTTTGAAGAAAAAGGATAACTAAAAAATACCCGTGAAAAGCTAAGATTGGCAACATTTGATTGAACATAAGCATTTGTGCCAGAACCACGAGCTGTTGATAAACCAACGTTGTTGTACATTTTTAAATTTTAAAGAATACTAAAATAGACTTGAAATTAAAATAAATTGAAAAAAATTTTTAAAATCCAAACGAAAATTCAATAAAAACCGTGACCTGACAAAATGGTACGAGCAAAAAACGACTAAATGGTACTACATAAAGGACGAAAAAATGGTATGCGACAAAATGGTACTCTAAGGTATGTTGAAGATTTTTGTTTAACTTCTTTGTCTATCTCTTACCTTTTTGTCCTATTTTTCCCGTATTACCAAGTTATAATTTTACTATTTTAATGCTTTTCCTTTTGTTGTCATACCCTTCTGTTTCTTCAATTTCTTTTTTTTTCTTTTCCACTTATATTTTTCTTTTTAAACATTTTGCCAAGGAAAGAGAAAATTTAAAATTTGCTTACAAGTTTTTTTATTTTAAAAATTTTTTAAATTTTTCAAATTAATTTTAATTTATTTTTTAGATTTTTAGTTAAATTTTTATTCCCAAAATGTCCTCTTCCACTTCACAAATTCCTTCAACAAGTATAAAACAAGATATTTATGACGATGATTTTGATATTGTTGAGAATTATGAAACTAACATTTTAATGGATTCTCAAGAAATTGAAGATATTGAAAGAGAAAAGGAAGATGAAGAAGAAGAAAATAATGAAGATGATGAAGAATGTGGAGAGGAAGGAGAAGGGGAGGAAGAACAAAAAGTTGTTGGAAGGAAGACGAGAGGGAAATATGGAAAGAAGACGGCTATTCATCGAGCTGCTGAACGTTCTATAATGTCGGCATTGAAAACTGATGTTGATAATTTGGCTAGACAATTTTGTTCAAATAATACAGATTTGAGTTTGGCTAGATTTTCTAAACTTTTTCAAGCTATGGATTTTGCTACTATTTTTCTTGGAAGATTTACTAATTCTGATTTAGTTGAGGTTTGTTGGAGGGGGATATTTTGAGTCTTTTTAAAGTTTTAATTTTACTGCCCTATAGAAAAATGTGGAAGAAATGTTTTTCGATATTTTTGGGGTTTGCCTTTGGGTAATTGAGTGTTTGGAGTCAGAATATGATTTAAAATGTTATTCATTTCGAACCCCGGACCCAAATTCGGCCAGGTCGAATTCGAGCTGGAAAATTAAAATTTTAGGTCTTTCTGACACGTCTCGGTAATAGTTCGATTCGTACCCCCCCCCCCCTTTTTTCCTTCCTAAAAGTATTAAAAATGGTCAGTCAGTATTAGTTTATAGAACTCGTCGAGCTGTGTCGAATGACACCAAAATCAACCCCAGGTCTTAACTTTGGGCCGAGATACAGACAAAACCCCTTCGCAAAGAGAAGGTTTTGCAAAAGCGTCTCACGACTACAATAGGATTACTTTTATGTCATAACTTTGTCAAATCTTGTTCAATTATGTTGATTTTGATGTCATTCGAATCAGCTCGACAGTCTCTTTCGAATGAGCTATTATTTGTTTAATCAAATTTTTAGCTCAAAAAATGAGCTTGGTCCACCCTTTTATTTTTCAATTTTCGGGGGTCTGTATCTCGGCCCAAAGTTAAGACCTGGGGTTGATTTTGGTGTCATTCGACACAGCTCGACGAGTTCTATAAACTAATACTGACTGACCATTTTTAATACTTTTAGGAAGGAAAAAAAGGGGGGGGGGGTACGAACCGAACTATTACCCACGTCTCTTTGAGCTGAGCGAATTGAATGAAAAATTCATCAAAATTAGAAAATGCACTTCCTCCCCATTTTTTCTAGTTAAGAGTAAAGCTAACCTTTACCATCTTTTTTTGAAAATAATTTTTTTTCAATTTTTTAGTTTTCTGAGAATCTCTTTCACTACATTTCGAGTTACATGTTTAATCCTCTACCCGATAAACAAATTCCAAATTATTTTGAAGGAGAAATTAACGAAAATAAATGGAAACAAATGTTTATTGCACCAGAGAAGAGAAGTGATGCTGAAAGAATTTTTGGAATTTTTATTTCTTACAGGTTTGTTTGGAGGATTTTTTGACCTAAAAATATTTTTTCTCAAGTCTTTATTTTGTCCAACCCTCACAATTTGTTGTTCCAATTCACGTAACAGTTCCTCAAATGGATGATTTAAATGAATATATGGAAACTGTTTTGTTACCTGATGAACAATTTGATGCTCTTTTTTGTTTATTTCGTTTATCAAATTTAAATGCTTTTGCTATTTATCCTTGTGATGGAACGGTAAGATGAAATCTTGTACATTGGGGCCTTTAAGATACATTTTAAAAACTAGACACCTCAACTTAAGTTATGTTTTTAAATTTTGTCTGGCACTAACTGCCCACTGGGTAAAAAATTTCTTTAGGGAAAACTTCAATTTAAAGGACACCTCGTTATGAGATACGATTTTTATTTTTCTGTTCAAGGGGTAATTATCAAGTGTTTCTTTATGTTTTCACTCAAAAAATTTAATTAAGTACGTTTTTTGAATTTGGTTAACCACGGGGTAATGGAACTGCTTTAACGATACCTCCAAATTAAAGCATAACTTTTTTTAATATTTAAATCCCAAGGGTGATGTTTTAAATGAAGCCTATTTTTTCGAATTAAAATTTTTTTCTTCTTCTTTTTAACAGTTCAATCCTTTGTTACACAGACATTTTCGTTTGCGTTTTGATCCGGACAATTTTGAATTTGAACAGCGAAAGCTTATGAATATGGATAATTTTCCTCATCTTCGTGCATTAATTGACAGTCCTTTTTTCAAGGTTTTTTTTTCTTTTTAAAGACTACAAAAAATTTTTTTTCTAAAGGAAGCAGAGAATTTACATGAACGTTATGCTAAAGGTAAACAAGATATAGTCAATCAAGCATCTGGTAGTGGAAGTGAAGTATTGCCACAAAATGCACTTACACAAAGGGATGGTCCACGCACTTTGGTTACAAAACTTTTAAATGTAAGGGAAGAGGGTTTTTTTTGAAAATTTTTTCATCCTAAAAACTTTTTAGGATGATAAAAACCTCTAAATTTTGATTAAAAATTTTTTTAAAGAAAGTTGAACGTTCATTTGCTGCTGACAACGCTATTTTGGACAGTACAAAATCTAATAATAATAACAGTTCTCCACCAAAATCTAAAAGATCTAAACTTCAACATAATTCAAAGCCTTTATCTTCTTCAATTAGTTTTGTTGATTTTAAATAAATATATATATTTGGACAAAGAATATAACTTTTAAAAGGTTTAATTATTTAACGATTTCTTTTAATAAAACTCTGTGGCTCTATTTTCGGTATGTGGTATGAAAGTTGACAAATTGTTATTTCTTGTGAACACGAAATTTCTGATTAACTTTTCTAAAAATTGGGAATATTTTATGCTCCTTTAGGTTATGCATCAGGTTGATGGTTCCGTTTATCCGAGACCAAAAAATTGGGTTTCTGAATATTTTTAGTCTGTTATCGGATTTCACGGGTTCACAGGAACCGTCAACTCTAGTTATCCATATAAATTCAGAAAATTTTTATTAAAAGAAATCTACCTTTATTTAAAAATTATTTAAATCGTGCCTTACATTTGCCATATAATATTTTGTTTGTTTTTAAAATCTAATGAAATGATAGGAATTATTTATTCATATTTATTTTAGAAGTATTATAGAATATTTATATAAAATTATTGTATTTAAATTTGTATTTTTTTAAATTAATTTTAATAATTAATGTATATTTTTTAAATTTTTTTCTAAAATTTTTTTGAATATTTTGGAATTTTTTTAAAAAATGAATAATATTCGTTCACTACTTTCAAATTCATCATCAATTGTTCCTTTAAACTTGGAGGTTTATTTAAATTTAAAAATAATTTAAATTTTTTAAAAAAGGTTGAAACAACAGATTCGTTAACTGCCGTTGCTGGACATATTTGTGTTTCTTATAGAGGATGTTTAATTTGTTGGGGTGGTTACTGCTTTGATGAAAGAGAAATTAATTATAGGGTTTTTTAAAATTTTTTTATTGAAAGAATTTTTTTTAATTCAGGAAACTAATTGGCTATATATTCTCCCCTATATTCTATGTGGAGAGAAAAATAATATTTGGTTTGGATTTTTTAAATTTTTTGAAAATTAGGTTTTCTTAACTCATTTGGTTGTTGACTTTTTTACGACTCTTGTACCTTTTATCTTTAAGGAGTTTGCCGTGCGTCCTGTTTTAAATTAACCGGGGCCCCGGCTTTCGGGTATGGCCGGGGTTTTGCCCATCTGATTTTCCTTTCCGATTTTTTACTGGTCCCACTGTTTCCGGATTGAATACTCGATCGTAAGCAACCTACTTTTATATTGTCTAGCCTGCTCCTTACTATAATTCGCTCGTATTAGTATAACTCGCAAATAAAACTTCGAACTTTTAAGACATAAATGGGGGAAAATCAAATCTTTTTTAATTTAAAGGATCAAAATTCAATGCGAAACAAATTTACAATTACGGCCAAACTCTGGAGCAACAGCTGGTGTTCATAAAGATGTTTTGTATATATTTGGAGGATGTCTTTTTGATGAAATTCATCGACGTTTAACGAATACTTCAACATTGCTAGGTTTTGATTTTTTAAATTTTTTTTTGAAATTAATTTTTAAAGCAATCGATCTTCGAACAGGCGTTTTATCACCAAAAAGTATACCTCAAAATGGAAAAATGCCAACACCGAGAGACAAAACATCTTCGTGGATTGCTGATGACAAGTTTGTTTTTAAAATTATTGGTAAAGGCTAGGGTTGTCGGCTTCAAATTTGACCGAAGATTTTGTCTTTCTGTTAATCTGTTTGGGTTATCGTTCGGTTTCGGTTAACCGAAGAAATTGGTTTGAAACTGACAACCTTAGTAAAGACAATTTTGCGAAGTTTTTGCTTTTTTGCTGGCTTTTTCCTTCCATTTTTTCGATTAATTTTATTTCCCCAAAGAAAATCAATAAAGTGGAAGTCATGAAAATAATTTATAAAAGTTTGCAAAAATCAGCATTTCTCAATTTTCAACTCATTTCTTTTTTAGATTTTTCATTTTTGGTGGCTATGGAATGAGTTGGTATCGTCTTGGACATGGTAGCAATCAACAATATTTTTTCCAACCTCAATATTTTTGTGATGATGATATGGGGACTTGTTGGTATTCTAAAATCTATTTTAATTTTCTAAAAAAATTTTCTTAAAATTAAAGGAACAATCAATTAATTTATTATGATTTAATCAAAGAATGTTGGGTTGAAAAAGAGCAAGGTGGAACACGTCCTTCAGCTAGAGCTGCTGCTGCTTGTGCACATGCTGAAGAAATAAATCAGGTTTTTATTCTGATTCTCTCAATTGTTAAATATTTTTGAAGGTTTTTATTTTTGGTGGACGGCATAATCAATCTCGTTTAAATGATTTGTATTGTCTTGATTTGGGAAGTTTTGTTTGGACACAATTGTAAACATTAAAAATTTTTAAATTCATTTCCATCTTTAGAGATGCATTTGTTGATGGACTTTCAGATTGGTTACCTATAGGTCGGTCGTGGTGTTCAATGACTTTACTTAACAGACAAAGGAAGGTTAGAAAAAATTTATTTCTTCTTAAAGAGGGTTATTTTTCAGAAGGGGGCATAAAATTAACTCCGCACTCAGAGAAAAGTCTGGCCAGGTATTGGGTTTGGTTTCCAAAATTTCTCTTCAGATTGGAACTTCGAAAATCTTTCTGGTCATGTTTCGAATTGAAAAAAGTCCTGGTTTCGGATAACCCGACCCGTCACTGTCCTCTACTCTCTTCAATAAAATTTTTTAAACAACTCTTTTTCAATAGATTTTATGTTATGGAGGCCTTTGTTCTCGAGGTCAATCACTTTGTGATCTTTGGGAATTGGATATAAATGAATTATATAATCAAAAAATTTTACAACAAAAACAATTAAAATCTTATATAAAACAACAAAATACAGACGATAAAAAACATTTTTGGAGACAAATTCCTCCATTAGAACATCGACTCCCTTCAAGACTTTGGCATTGTTCTGTATTAATGGGTGAAGAAGCTATACTTATTTATGGTGGAATGAATGAGGTTTTTTGGGTGTTTTTACGGAATTTTTAATTTTTTTTCTAGGCCCCTTCAAGAGAATCTCCTTTTGTTCATACTCTTCTTGTTTATCGTATCTCACCTCCTTCACTTCGGCAATTAGCTTTAAATGCTTTGGCTTCTTTAATTGTTGAACGTTGGATTGCACAAACAACAACTACTAAAATTGATAATAATAAATCGGTTTGAAGTTTTTTTTAAATTAATATGGAGGGTGTGTTCAATCCGTTGTCTAGGAATAATTTTGGGGGGTGGGGGGGGGGGGAGATTATTAAAAAAGTCTGCGTCGAATTCTCGTCTGCGCCAAAAAATTTTGTAAGCTTTAGTATGATTGACCGATGATTTTTCGGTTCCGGTTATCCGAAGATTTTCCAAGAACTGACAACCCTAAGTTTAGACAAAAATTGACTTTTTTTGAAAAAAAACTTTGCTTTCCCTCGTCAATTTTGGATTAGATTTGTTTTTGCGAATTATAAGAATAGATGTCTGAGGGTATACCAACTAATTTTAGGTATACCAACTAATAATCCTATAAGAGAGATAAAAAGAGTTTCTAATCATCTGGAAAAACAAATATCCCAATACTTGTTTTATTCTTTTGTCCGCAAAATTACAAAAAAATTTTTCTCCAAATATAGAATCTTCATTTAACTTGTTCTACTTCAAAATCATCTCATCAAAATTGTATTTTATCATCTCACAACAATAATCATCATCAACAACCTTTTTTGGATTTACAAACTTTTGCTGATTCAATTTATTTTTCTCATTTACCCAATTCATTACATTCACATTTACGTGTACTTTTATGTATTAGAAGACGTTCAAAAGCTTTAAAATATAATAATGGGGGTGGTAATACTCCAAGAGATTCTTCACCATCTCATTTTTGGGTTTTTAAAAATTAAAATTTTTTTCAATCTTTTTTTTAGCATCCTTCTCCAGTACCTCAAAATTTCCATTTATTAAATCTGGACGGAATTGTTGGTGATGATGGTGATTTGTCTGATGTTGGAGAGGATGGAGAACAAAGGTACTTTAACCTCTAGAAAATAATTTGATATTGGACCTCTCTAATAAGATACCTCTTACATTCTGGGTGACCTTTGGGCGGGGTGGGGAGGGTCTATTCGAGACGATACCCTCTATTTAAGAGACATCTAATTATAAGGTACTCCCTATTTAAGAGACATTTCATTATAAGGTACCCTCTTTTTAAGAGACATCTCATTATAAGGTACTCTCTATTTAGGAGACATCTCATTATAAGTTAAGGGTTTTTCAACTCCAGGGGCTTATATTGAGGTCTGTAATTAAGGGATAATATTTTTATTTTAATATAGACATCGTCGAAATCCTCGTAATTTTCCACCTCTTTCGCCAATGTCACAAAAGCGAGCACTTGCTGATGAATTATTAAAGTTAATTTGTGAAAATGGTGGAAAGAATTCTACGAAAAATAAATTGCCATTTTTACAAAGATTTTTCAACAATTTTGATTTAAAATAATACATTCTAGGTAAATATTGTTTTTTATTTAAAATAATCTAAAAATAACTGCCATTTTCTTATTTTTTATATTCCCAAAAGTCTTGTGAATTTTTTAGTAAGATTTAGTGTTAGTCATTTGCGATTTTTCGAGATCGAGATCGAGATTATCGAAAAATCTCGATATCGAAAAAATCTCGATTTTTCCAAAAATTGATCGAGACGAGATCGAGATCGATAATCTCGAAAAATCTCGATATCGAAAAATCTCGGTCCAAAATTTTCGGTCCAAAATTTTTTTATAAATAGTGAATAAATAGTGAATTTAGTATTTGTAATGAATCAATGGAAGTGTTTGGTTCAGAAAAATTAAAATTTCTGCATTTCTGGACTCAAAAGTGATCGCCTGTAGTCAAAGACGTCTCTTGCTACGGACCGATACGAGATCGAGATCGATAATCTCGAAAAATCTCGATATCGAAAAATCTCGATTTTTTCAAAAATTGATCGAGACGATATCGAGATCGATAATCTCGAAAAAAATCTCGCGATATCTCGAAAAATATCGTCGATATATCGTCTCGTGACTAACACTAGTAAGATTATCGGAAACGAACCGAGGAATTTTCTGTTTTGGTCTTATGTTCGGTTCTGAATATCCTAGGATTCTCTAAGAAATGACAATCCTAAACATGAGGGGAAAAAAGGAACACCTTTCTCTTTACCCCCCTATCTCTTCAATAAATTCTGTTTTTCTTAAATTAAAATAAAGATATTTTAAAAATAAATTTTATATAATTTAAAAAATGAATATAAAAGAATTTTTCCATTTTAAAATTTTTTTCTTTAACAATTAACTTTCTCAAATTCAATCCATTTTTCTCTCATTTTTGGAGGCCATTGCCAACATTTTTTTTTATTAAAAAGGTTCAACAGCTTCTAAGCATATTAACAAACATTTTTCCTTTAAATGTTGTCAAATTTTGTTGAGAGAAATGCTGCTTAGCTTTTTAGTTGTGGCTGGTAGCTTTTAAGTTAAGACTGATGGAAAGCTTCTCTTCCTTAGCTTTATTTTGTAGTTTTAAAAGTCTTTGAATATTTATTTTTTAAATTATTTTTTGCCGTCATTACTCCATTATTGCCAATTGTTACTGTATTAGATATTGCTGACAGTCTAAAATTTCGTCTTCCGTTTACTGAAACAAATTCTGGAATTTCTGTGGGTGGGTGAATAATGCTAATCATCTTTGACTTTTTTTGTAAAAGGGAAAGATTTATGAAGGAACTTTAATTTTTAAATTAAAAATTGTTTGGCTCCTTATATAGAAATAATTATGTGAGAAAAAAAGGCGGAGTTTTAACATGAGAAAAAAGGTGTGGAATTACCCCCGTGTTTTTCTTTAAACATTAATCTTTGTTGCGAGAAGGGGAGAATAAATAATTTGCGGATAAAATTTTTTTGCGGATTTTTTTATTGCGGACAAAATTTAAAATAAAATGGAGGAGCTGTCTTCTCAATTTCTTTTTTTCTGTTCGTGTACTTTTAGTTACCAAAAAACTGTCCGCATATTTTTTTGTCCGCAGACTAAAAGAAAAAAAAAGAAAAATACAGCGAATATGCGCGATTGTTAACTAATTATTTATTTAGTGTGGGGGTGGTATTCCCCTTCACAAACACTATAAACGACGATCGGCGTTTTGGTTTCTGTTGACCCAATGACGACACACGACCAATTGTAGAGCATAGTTTGAGGGTGTTTGAACATATTTGTGTGTGTTTTATTTTAAGAAAAGAAAGATTTTTGAATGGGAAAGAAAGTAAAGAGACAAAAAACGTTATTATAAGATGCCCCCGTGGAAAAGCCGTAAGTTCCAAGATCAAGGGGCCGTAAGTTCCGAACCCCTTCCTGATATGCCTGCATGCCCTTAATAATTAAATAAATTTAAAAAATCATTCTTTATTCATTTGTTCATGTTTGTCAATATCCTTCTTTGAAAACCCCATAGGAAGAAGTTCACTAATACTTGTAATATTTAAATCCTTAGTTTTTGTTGAATAAAGTAAAATCTAAAAAAAATAAAAATATTTTAAAAAATTTAATTTAAAAAATAACTGGATAATCGCCAAATTCACCCAAAACTTGACGACAAATGCCACACGGAGCAGCTGGATATGGTAGATTCGCTTTAAAATATTGTGTTATTCGGTGTGGACATTTAAATTTGAAAATAATTTTTTAAAAATTTTTACTTGTAACACAAAGGGCTTTTGGACAAAAATTCTTAGACCCAATGGCACTAATGGCAGAGCATATTGCACTTCGTTCCGCACATATTGTGCCTCCATAAGAAGCATTTTCAACATTAACTTTACAAAATTATTTTTTATTGTAGTTTAATTAGGGGCTATATTTGCGGACTACAGTTGAGAATACGACATTTGGGAACCCGTCATTTTAGATAAAAAATCATTCGGAGATACGACGCGGGCCGATACGACCTTAGGGAACACAGTCACAACATTTAGGGACATGCCATTTGGGACCACCACATTTTCGAACACGAAATCCCACGGACACCCCAGGTAGTTGATTTTTTTATTTGCACCCCTGACACACCCTCCCCCCCCCTTTGTTAGCACTAGAGAATTAAAATGACTACCCTTATTTGTTTAAAAAATAATTTTAGCCAATTTTCAATTAAAAAATCTTCAATTACCTCCTTTAAAAATTTCCCCATCAGAATTAAGTATAGCAGCACCCACAGCAAATTTACTATAAGGGCAATACTAAAAATAAAATAGATATTTTTTAAATTAAAATATTTTTTAACTGAATTAAGTTGAGCATTTAAAGCTTGTTCAATTAATAATTTTTTTTCTTCTTCAGTTAATATTGAAATTAAAGACATTTAATTAAAGAGATCAGAAGGTTATAACCCTTTTTCTCTAAAATAGTTATGTTTGAGTTGAACCCAAATTTTTTAAAAATTTGATGTTTGCAGAGACTTATTGTTACCTATTTTGACATTTTTTATATACACCCAGAGGCCGGGATCCCGGAACTGGATTGAGTTTAGAAATGTTGAAGGGGACAGAATCCCGCGGGATTAATCCCGTAAATCCTTGTTTGTCGCTCAAACCCCGGGATTAAGAGACGGGATCCCGTAAAAGTCCTATACGGACCGACCTCAATATACAACCCATTAGAGAATCGGGTATTCTTCTATTTATTGGTCCCTATAAAAAGTCAACAAGAACCCAAAAATCCAATCCTTATTAATAATTAAATAAAAAAATATTTTCTTTCATAATAAATTGCCCTTTTTTAATAAAAATAAATAAATTGCCCTTTCACTTCAAAGAAAAATTTTATTTTGAAATTAAAAATAAAAACACAATTCGGCAAAAATTAAAAAAATTAAAAGGGCAAGTCTATAAAAATATATTTTTTTAATAAACAAAAAGGGCAAATTTTAAAAGATGAAAGGAAAATTGAAAAAATCTTTTAAATCAATTTCACGTGAATACAAGGGAGGGGGAAAAGCAAGAAGGCAAAAATTAAAAAAAAATATTTTTTTATTAAAAGGGCATAAAAAAGGCAGAGAGGAAAAGCAAGTAAAAAAATTCACGTGGAGTAATCAATGGGATGAGTGGAGGGAATGGGATGTTTAGGCGTGGACGGTCTGGAGGGATAAAATTTTACAATAACAACCCTAATATGTTCAACTATGTTCTCCAAAAATTTCAGAATTTTTAAGCCAGAATTTCAGAAATTATGGCCAAAAATGATGTCGATTCTCAGAAAAATGCCCAATTTTTCGAGGTTTATCGACTATAACTTTGAAAATATCTGATGAAAAATTCTGAAATTTTTGGAGGGGGTAGTCAAGGATGTTGAAGAAATTTGAGGAAATTTTCATAAATTTAGGTTTTGTTTAAGTGTCAGTTTTTAGCCTCGCGCCAAAACTACCCCCAACCCGACGGGAGAGGAGAATTTAAAATTTTGAAATATAAAAAAAGGGGAGGGAAAAAGAAAAAAATATTTTTTAAAGAAAGGGAGGAGCTCTTGTTTATTTAAAATCCCCTGATTAAATCCTCACAATCATTCATTCTTTTATTATTTTATTTTTAAATTAAAATCCCAAAAGTCCGCTAATATTTATCCGCAAGTCAAACTATTTTTTTTCTCTCTTAAAAATGTTTTTTAAAAAAATATATGGTCAAACCTCTCTATATAAGATTTTTTCAACCTCGAGATTGAAAAGTATCTTATAGTGAGTGTTTCTTAAATGGGGGGTATTGCTTAGACAGCTCCCCTCCCCTCCCACCACACAGCCAACAGATTAACAAACGTCTATAAAATGGAGGGGTATCCAATATTGAGGGGTATCTACTTATCTTATAGAGAGAGTTGCTTTTAGAGAGAGTTGCTTATAAAAAGGTGTTGGACAGCGTGGAAATAATTTTTGTCTTGCGGACAAAAAAGGTCGACGCCATTTTGCCAGCATAATTTTAAAAAATTAAAAATACAATTAAATAAAAATTAATTTTAGATAAAAAAATTTTTTAAACAAAAAAAGAATATATCCATCCGGAGGCAAAAAAATGCCGAGTAATTATTTATTAATTCTCGGCATTTTTCTTCTTTTAAATTTTTGTTATTCGAGAGTATATGAAGTAAAGATTGAGGATGATTGGAAAGAAGAATCCCCTTATAGCTATATAAACGGTGGAGTTAAAAATGAAAAACCGTTTGAATGTGTTCTTCGAGAAATTGAAACAGAAAAAGAAATTGAAGGGGAATACAAAAAACAAAGTAAATTGTTAAACCTCTTTATAAGACACTCCCAATATTAGGTTTAAGAGGTATTGAGGGTTTTTAAGAGACTGGTAAAATTCCGTGTATACTCCGATTCGGACATTTAATGTCATTTGAAAGAGCTCTTCGAATGGAGTCGATTGACACCAAATTTAAGCTTGGGACACAATTGCAATCCGAGTTATGGCCCTCCGAATGGAGGGAAAACACAAAAGTGTTTTTTAATTTTTGGTTAGCTAATGAGGGGGAGGACTGCCTATTCTTACATAAGAATCGCTTTGCGTCTTACGACATTCAAAAGAGGAGAGAAAATCGCGTGTAATTCTTTTATTATGTAAGGAGAGAGAGAGAGATAAGCGAGATCCCTCACTCAGTATAAGAAAACAACAGTGTTAATCACATGTAGCAATAAAAAAATATTAAAAAAACATTTAAAAAATAAAATTTTTTAAACAGATAATGCGGACATTTGTGAATTTAAAATTAAAGAAGAGGGGGATGAAGAAGGGAAAGTCCAAAAGAAATTTTCTCAAGTATTGGAAGACTTGAAAATGAGTTTGCATTTAAAATTGCCGAAAAATCCGTTGGTTATAGAACAGCTAAAAGGAAGTGAACATATAATAGGAGGTGACCTTCCTCAACAGGTAAATAAGCTGACCAAGCCCGGTAAAAGCACGAATGATTTGTGCGGCCAAAAAGCTCGTTCCTGTCCTTTCTTTAAAAGGACTCGGAAACGAGTCGACAAGCCTTCTCTCCCCACGTCTTTTTAGAAAAATTTTTTAATTTTCAAAAATTCTAAAGGAAATATCTCGTAATTCTACGGACATAAAAGAAACAGAAAATGGGACTTTTGTGAATATATTATTAACGGAATTGAAACAAATAGAAACAAGCAAAATAAAACCAACAGAGTCAATAGACAAAGATCCGAGCGAAGAAAACAAAAATAATATAAAATTTGAAATTGCGGAAACTGAGAAAGAAATTGAACAAGTAATTAAAAGAAGGGAATTAATTTTGAGAAATTTGGATGAAAGTTATTTTCAAAGAATTTATTTGGAAGCTAGAGATGTTAATTTGGAAAAAAAGGAACTTGAAAAAATTGAGGGAAAATTAAGTAAAGAAGACTACGATGCTAAAGAGAATGCATTAAACCAGTCAATTTTGGAATTACAATTTAAAATTTGTGATATATTATTTAAAGGTCCCCTTTTTAATCAAGTTAAACCTCTATATAGTAGGATACCCCCAATATTAGATGGACAATTCACAGTATAGACAATCCACTTTTTGGTGAATTGTCCATTTGGTGAACTATCCCACCGGCAGTGATCCCATCGCCGATTTCTGGAATCTGGATGGCAGGATCTCTTGTAAGCATTACCCTCCAATTAAATTTTTGGAATTAAAAACAAAAAAAATTTTCTTTAAAAATTAAGATGATCGAAGTAAAAAAATCGCTTTGGCAGAAGAATATGAAAAGAAAAAACCAGCTAAAAAACCTGGAGAAAAACCAGGTAAAAAAGCTAAAGGAGTAAAAACAGAAAAGAAGACAAAAACAAAAGTAGCAAAAGCGAAACAGGCTCCAAAAAAGAGAGGAAGAAGACCTGCAAAAAAGGAAGAATCTGACGAAGAAGTAGAATTTGAAGATGAGGAGGATGAAGATGAAGAAGAGGAATTTGAAGGAGAGGAAGATGAAGATGAGGACAAGCAACAGGAGGACAAGGAAAAAGAAAACACTCGGAGAAGCACTCGGACGAGAAAACGTTTAAAAGATTTTTCAGTCCAAATTCAAATTGGCCGGCTAAATTGAATTTAGCCGGCCAAATTAAAAAGGCTTTTACTTTAGGGTTTTTGAAAAGGTGGCCTATGGCTAGTTGTCTTGGGACTGGGTGGGGGACATGTCTAAGCGATACCCTCCCTTTAAGGTACATTATACCTCAAATACCTCTCATTTCCCATGGCATGTTATAATTAAATCTGACAGTTATCTATTAGTAAATATTTCAGAGACAAAAAAATACTCATATGATGATGATGAAGAAGATAACGAGGATGAAGAAGATGAAGAAGAGAATGCTAAAAAAAAGAAAGGAAAAGGGGTAAAAATAGTAGATGAATTATATTCTGCTGTAGAGGAAGCCTCAGACTTGGAGGAGAGACAAATGCAGAAAGCTATAGAAGCCTCAAAAAGACAAACTCATGGAGCGGGTAATTTTGTTTGAAAAATTTTTAAAAATTAAAAATTAAATTTAAGAAGGTACAAGCAAACCAATTAATGTTCCGTTCTCAAGTGAATATGGTAAGTAAGAAGGGAGTTAAATATTTTTTTGAACGGGAAAGGAATTTTTAGCAGATATAAAATATTAGGAATCTCTCAAAATCCCTCAAGGATTCTTGAAGGGAGTGAGAAAACATATTGGTGAATTATTAAAACAGGGCGACATTTGTATACAAACATGTGCGAACATACACTGTTTCCTATTAAAGTTTCGGTTTTTGCATGAATTATGGAAGGGAGGAAAAAATTAATCTTAAGAGCAAGTTTTCATAAGTTCGATAGATTCTAGTTTCGTGCAAATGTCGGCATGCAAGAAAGTTTTAGGGAATATTCCTCTATTGTTAGGGCACAAAAAATGTAATGAAAAAATAATTAATTTAAAGAAAAAAACGATCAATTCGACTTGAATGAAGCAGCAGAACCTTCATCACCACGATTTCCTTCACCAACCCCAGAAAACGAACACTTAACACCACAATCCCCAGGCCCAAGAACTTTAAACCACCATCCTTCTTTTGCTTTTAGAACGGAGACTTCTAACAAAGAGACAAATGTTTCAGTAATATCTCAATTAGAAAAGGAACCAACACCTCCTGAACAATTTACTTTTCAGGCATCTGGACAACCACAAACATCCTCTTCAAGTAAATTTAGGGCAATTCATAATATTGACAATTCACCGTATTCACTTATGGTGAATTGTCCGTATAGAAAATCTAGAAATCTATTAAATAGGGGAGATGCCTAAGCAATACCCCTTATTTGAGATACCCATCATTATACATAAGATAAAATTTCTTTAACCCTAAAAGGGTTGACTATAACTAATTCAATACTTAAAGGTGGACAACAAAATGCTCAAGACAAGGATAAAGCAAATTCAAGTGGAGCAGAAACCAGTCGAGATTGGCTTGCAAATTTGACGAAAAAGAAGAGAACAACAACAACAACCGTTATAGTAACAGAACCACAAACAACTTCAAAAGACAAAGATTTTCTGGAAACAGCAAATAAAACTATACAAGGAATCGATCCAAATTTGGCCGAAAAAACATTGGAGGAAATTTTAAGAGGAGGGAATGAACAAAATAATGATAAAGAAAAGGAAAGTGAAAAAAATAATGATAAAGGAAATGAACAAAATGAACCTCAAATTGAAGTAAAACAAGAGGTGGTTATAAAAATTGATAGAAAAATTTAAAAAATATATCCAGTCAAACCTCGCTGATACACCCTCTCCTATACAAGTCGGCTCATTTTAGTTCCGAGGAGTGATATATTAGAGAGATTAACTGTCTTTAATGTAGAATAAGGATCCCATGAATTTGCTAAATTTTACTTTGTATTTTTCAAAATTTCTCGAATTTGGGGCAATTTTGGAACTATTAAGTCTGGGGGAGGGGAGGGGAAGCAGTCTGTTGGTAGCTGGGCATAATTAACAAAATAATAGTTAAAAAATATTTTTAAAATATGTAGAAGGAAAGCCCAAATAGAACAGAAAAAGATAAACCAAAGGAAAAGAAAAAACGGGAAAATTCTTCTAAAAGAAAAAATACTGAAGGAGAAACTAGTAAAGAAAAAAGAAAAAAATCTTCAAGAGGTAAATTGATAAAATTATAATTTTATGGCCTGGCGACATTTGCGAAAAAGGACACTTGCGAATAAAGCTTGGCCCTATTATATTTGGAGCAACTTTCCAATGGGTACTTTTGTCTGTATATACAGTAATATTGTGGTAGTATAGTACTCATCTACTAGTACTGAAATAAAGGATATATGTAGGTATAAGGTGGATGTCCGCATTTGTCGGTACGCAAATGTCGCTCTAAAAATTCTTCAAGGGGGGAGGTTATAATTTTATCAAAAAAATAATTTTAAATATTTTCTTCCATTGAAAAATATTTTTTAGATGATCAGAAGAAAAAAGAAGAGGAAAAGAAGAAAGAAAAGGAGATAAGAAAGCAAAAGGAAAGGAAGGAGAAAGAAGAAAAGGAGAGGAAAGAAAAGGAACGGAAGGAAGCGGAAAAGAAGAAAGCGGAAAAGAAGAAAGCGGAAAAGAAGAAAGAGGAAGAAAAGAGAAAAGAGGAAGAAAAAGGGAAGAAAAAAGAGGAAGAAAAGAAGAAAACTAAAGATCAACAAAAATCAAAATCTTCAAAGGACAAAACATCGAAGGAAGATTTGATAAAAGTTAAAAAAGAAAAGGGGGTAGTAGAACCTTCTTCCAAAGATTCTAAAAAGAAAGATAAAGGAGTTAATCCACAAATTAAAATAAAAGTAGAACCTGGTGAAGTAAAAAAAGAGAAGAAAGAATCATCCAAAGACAAGAAGAGAAAGAATAGTGGAGGAGGAGGGAGTAGTAGTGGTAAAAAAGGAGAGTCTTCAAATAGTGATAAAAGAAAGACTTCTAGCGGTGATAGAAAGAGTAAAAAACAAAAAATTGGGACAACAAATCCACCAAATCCTTTGCAAACACAAAATAATCCTCCTCGTAAATCTTTAAATTTATAGCTAAAAACCCTCACTATAAGATGGCAGAACGACAACAGCGGATATAAAATAAAAAAATTTTTTTATCCGCAATCGTCGTCCGCAAGTATAGACCGTGTTATGTATCGTCTTGCGGTGTGTCCGATACTAACAGAAACAAGACTTGACTAACAACAAAGTTTATCACAAGCAACAATACAATAGAAATAGGCGAGACTGTGCATTGGCTTTGACTAGACTATGGGCTAACTGTAGACTGACTAACTAACTCCTCGACTACTAAAAGGCTTCGCCTTTTATACTAAGCCGCCACCCTAACACCTCCCTTCTTTAATTAAGTCGGGACTACGCTTCCGACTAGACTTGGTGGACTTCAAAAAAACTACTAGCCAACGCAAACAAAACATTGAAAATACATACAAAGGGCCAAAATACAATGTGAGCAAACAAAAAGGGGATATACAATAATTACAAACAAAAATTTACAAAAACAATATTATCACAATTATTTACTTCTTATTTACATTCCCTCTATTTCCGATCATCTTCCGTTCCAGTGCTCGCGTGCATTGGCTCATCTTTTTGCTTCATGTTTTCTTCGCTCACAAGTTCGATGTCCACGTCCTGCAATTCGTCTTCTTTCTGGAGGATCCGGATGTTCTTCTTAAAGATCGCTGAAAGTTTCTCTTTGTCTTCTGCCCCCAGACTTTCAACCGAGCTCGACCTTTGATCCTCTTTTGATTGACTTTTCATTGTTGCATCATCGAACCACTTTTTCTTTCGAATAAACCACTCCTCACGGCTGACTATGCTACGCAATGATGGCACTTGGACTTTCCAAATTTGCCCGACTTTGTTCATCAACTTCCCTGCTAACCACATTGTTTTACCACTACGATTCGTGTTTTTGACTAAGACTTCCATTCCATTTTCGAATTTATTCGTTCTTCGCCAAGCTTTCTTCTTTTGACTATGGAATGGTTTCTTCGATTCTTGACTATTGAATTCTTTATTTCGAATCGGCGTCTCTTGTATCTTGGACTTTGGGCTTCTCCAATCTTTCCACTTTTGACTTTTGTTTTGACTTCCTCTTGCAAAATATTGCGACAAGACTGGCGATTTTGTCCCGAATTTGTTTAACCACGGAAGTCCCATGATATTAATGTTTCCTTCGACTATGTGGACTTCTTCTTCCGAGGTTTTCCCAAATAACTCAACCTTGACCTTGACTTTGCCTTCTATCTTGAAGTTCGATTTGCCTAACCCGACTCCAGAATAATTGACTTGACTAATCTCAGGCTTGCCCAAATCGTTCCAGGTCGCTTCGGTAATACAATTGATTTGTGCCGCTGAATCGACAATCATCTCAACGTTTTTGTCGTTTAACTTGACTGACTGTGTAATCCATTTCTCTTTTAGCAGAATCTGTGTCGGATCGACAATATCGGCAATACACACATATGGACCTGAATTATTAGGGTCAATAGACATATAATTAACTTCTGGGCGACTATTACGATTTAACCAACCTCTAGGGTATCTACAGAATCGGCTAATGTGTCCCCTCTTCCCACAATTATAGCACTCCTTCTGTCCATATTGTGGACGACTTGTCTGACTAAATTGTCGATCATTGACTTGACTATGTTGACGTTCTTCTCCTTGACTGAATTGATTCCTTTTGTCCTTTTCGTCTTTACTACTTTTCACATTTTGATTGACCTGAATAGTTTTACTAATATTATTCACCTCCACAGAATATTCAGGTTCAAATCTGACCTTTGACTGGTTATCCGCGAATACCTTTGCATCAGACTTATTTGCCAAATAGCTACGGACTTCCTCCATCAATGCCTTCAATGTGCATACTTCTGACTTTGAATATTTCTCTACGAATCTCAGACTGATTTGCCGGACATCTAACGCTTCCTCTGGAATGCCTGCAATGAACACAAGAATTTTACTTTCTTCGACTGTCAACGCCATTTCCGCCTTTTCACATTCTGCGTTTACTAGAGTTCCAAACTCAAGAATTTTTTCGATACAAGGGCATTTCATTTTAATGACTTCGAAACGTTTGACTAATTTGGAACGGGGATCACAGAATTCCTTTTTCAACTCTCCGACTAATTCCCCAAAGTCCATCTCAACTAATTCTCTGGGCAATAACTTTTGCGCCATCTTCGAATACTCAACTTGCCCTAACTTATCTACTAACAACCGGACTTTGACTTTTTCCTCTAAGGACTTGGCGTCTACCTCGAAGTAAGACTTATTTTTGAGGTACCATGACTCAAATGTGACCCCCTTTTCGATGTCTGCCTGGAACTCTGTAACTAGCGTCTTCAACTTACAGTACAAGTCTGTTGACTGTTTCTCCTCCGACTTTGGTTCCTCTGACTTTTTGCCTTTCATCATCTCCAGCATCTGAGCTTGCAATTGTTGCATCTGTTGTGACTGAGCTTGCATCTGAATTTGCGACTGCAGGAATTTTTCAAGAATTTGCTGATCCATCTGAATTGACTAATTATTTTACTACTGACTAATGCAAACTAACTTGAATTGTTCGAATAACTGCGACCGCGCCACTGTTATGTATCGTCTTGCGGTGTGTCCGATACTAACAGAAACAAGACTTGACTAACAACAAAGTTTATCACAAGCAACAATACAATAGAAATAGGCGAGACTGTGCGTTGGCTTTGACTAGACTATGGGCTAACTGTAGACTGACTAACTAACTCCTCGACTACTAAAAGGCTTCGCCTTTTATACTAAGCCGCCACCCTAACAGACCGGAATTGTCAGCCCGGAATTGTCGTATCCGCAATTGTCGTAACACCCTATACGATACCCACTTTTTGTAAAATAATGCCTTATAATGAGAGGCATCTTAAATTGAGTGTATCACATAGGCACTAGTAACATAGGCAATAGTAAAAAAACCCCGAGTCGAGAACGAGAGCTAAAAACTCGGGAATTTCCCGATACGGGAACCGAGAGTCTAGAACATCACTAATAAGCACTTCCCCCATTCACATCAGTAGACTAATCAAAATTAAAATTTGGGGATATCTTATAGTAGGGTTCAACTGTATATTAAAAAATTTTTTTTAAAGCATATCCGCAACCTCAACATTATTTAATGCATCACCCCTCGCAACGTAAAAATTATTAATTAAAAAATGTATTCTAATCGAAATTTTAGCAATGTATTATCCTCCTTACATGCACCATATGCAAAGTTTCATGCCTACCCAGCAAGGTTTAATGCCCCACCAGCAATTACCTCCCCATCAACAAGGTGAGAATTATTTAAAGAAGTTTTCTGTTTGATATTCCCCGACACACTAGGAAAATCGGTGAAAGGGTATTGGTAAAAACAGTTGTCGGTAAAAAGTCTGTCGGGCATGCGGACTGGTCGTAGCACACACTTCAAAAATATTCAAAACTTCGCTCTTGAAAATCCTAAAACCTGTGGGACAAGTTCATTGTTTGGGTTAAAAATTTAAATATGCTTACGATTAGTCCTCCAACAAATCCCCCCTGATTTAGTGGTTAAAAATATATCGGGGGTTTTTAATCCAGATATCCCTCCAAGTCCTCCGGTATCTTCCTTAATCCTTCATGATCCTTACTTATCACTTAATGCCTCATTTTCTCCATATCGTCCAAATTCTTTCTTAATCTCACAAATCCCCCCATATCCTCAATTCATTCCTTATCCTCAACGCATCTATCCATATCCCTAAGCCTCATTATCACCTTAATCCCTCCATATCCTCAAATCTCTCGATAACAATCTTTCATCATTTTCTAACCAAAAAATTTAATCTTCAGGCGAAAACCAAATATTTTTTATTTAAAGCTGCTCTACCAAATGCACCTCAACAAGATCCTTCTCAACAACAATTTATGCCAACCCCACCTTACTGTAAATTAAAAAGAAATAAGAAATATTTTTTTTCTAATTTTTAGATAATCCGTATCCGTACCCACCACATTTAATGTACCCACAATGTAAAGAAAGTTTAATTTTAAAATAGAAAATTTTTTTTAAAGTTCCTCCTCATCAACCATTTATGCCGCCCCCGCCTGGTAAAAATAATTATTAAATTTTAAAAATATTAAAATTTATAGTAGTGGCGGATCATAGTGCTACTAATTTTGAAGGTTCTGGCAGCCGAAAACGTATTTCATTTATTTTTAAATTTATAATAATCGAACATAAAGCAAGGGTTTATGCGGACTATATTTGCGGACATTTTTTGCGGACTATTTTTGCGGACTTTTTTCGGTGTCTTTCTTTGCGGACTTTTTTTTGCGGACTTTTTTCGGTGTCTTTCTTTGCGGACTTTTTTTTTTGCGGACTATATTTGCGGACTTTTTTCGGTGTCTTTCTTTGCGGACTATTTTTGCGGACTTTTTTTTAAATAAAAATTGAAGCTTTAATAAAATAAATATTGAAGATAAAAGAACCTCGCGTGAAACTATAACACTAGGTGATGATATGCCTTCAAAAACATCTACACAATCTAAAAGTAATAAAAATCAAGATAGAAAAAAAGACAAAACAAAAAAAAATGATGATGATGTAGTTAGTATATCCTCAAGTGAAGATGAAAATAATCAAAAAGAAAGTGAATCAGGTAGTGAAAATTCAATGGGAGGACAGATAAAAGATACCACCTTTAAGCTGAAAGATCGGTACCTTATAATGAGCTGTGTGTTAAATTGGGGGTAATGCTTAAACAAACTCTCCCTTCTATCCAGTAGCCAAACAATTTTAAAAGGTGTCTCATAGGGTTATCTAATTTGGGTGTTATAATCAAGTCTGAAAGTAATTGAACTAAACTTTAAAGATGCCCCTTCTGATGATGAAAAAGGAAGTTCTCCAAGCGGAAAAGATGGTGGTAGCAATGAAACTGCTTCCAAAACAAGTAATTCTGACAAATCAGAAAGTGACAAATCTTCTGATAAATCTTCTGGTCGATCGACAAGTGGAAATAGCAGTGATGGGGGAAATTCAAGTTCAACCTCGCCAAGTTCAAACTCAAAAGCTTCCAAGGACGGAAATACTTCTGACAGTTCTTCCGGAAGTTCTTCCGGAAATTCTGGCGATAATCAGGGAAAAGAAAAACGTAAAAATAGGAGAAGTCAACGATCTGTCGGGCAAATTTTGAAAGATGACGATAAAAAGGGGAAAAAGCCTGTGTATGTGGATTTAACTTTAACTGATGATGAAGATGAATTGGAAAATGTTAAAAATTCTGTTGATGAAAATGAAGAGACTAAAAAAGCAAAAACTAAAAAAATTGGGGAAATTTTGGGAAAGAGTACTGTGGGGAATTCTGATAAAGAATTTAAAATTAGAGATTATGTTAAATCGGCAATCAGTAAAGAAGACAAAGAATTTTTTGATAAAATAAGTAATTCTTTTAAAGATTACAGCACTCCCATTATTCATCTCCCATGATATACACTAGCTCCCGAGGGTGTCGTTATAAAGAAAGATTAATAAGAGCTCTCTAGTACGACACCTCTTCAAAGAAATTTTACCCTTATTACGCTACACCTTCGTTAATACGTCAATTCCCTTTTGTGTTATATAGAAGATACTTAGGAGGCAATCCTGGAAGAATTCTCTTTACGACACCCATCATACAATATTTTCTTTCATACGCCAGCTCCCGAGGGTGTCGTTTTATAGAAACACTCCCTTGTTACAACGTTTCTTTTTTAACGTCTCCCTTCCCTTAATACGTCAGCTACGTACATAGAACCTTATTTTTTAATTTTAGATGTTCCTGTGCCAAAGAAAGTTGTTAGTCAAGATAAGCGTAAGAATTATATTCCTCGCCGTATCGAGGTAATTATAATTTAAATTAATTTTTTAAAATTAATTTTTAACTTGTATAAATAGATGCCGTCTACTTCAGAGCAGCAAACTGAAACTGAACAAGTTAGTAATAAGTAGGGGTAGTTCCTCGAAAGTCGAGGAATTTGACTTTTTTTTGAAAATCTCCGATACCTTCTCTTCCCACACAAATCAGGGAGAAACCCAAATACAGTCAAACAACCTCTTGTAACTGAAGGGATCTCTCCAAATATCATCTCTCCTTTCCCCCTACTTACAGGAACCAAACGAATTATAAACCCTTCCTTAAACGGCAGTATACTCGATTGATATCTCATAATGAGATATTTAATTAAAAATAATTATAAACAGAAGTCGACTACCTCTGAGCAACAAACTGAAACTGAACAGGTTTGTAGAGAGATACTTTTTAAACAAAAATTAATTCCTTTATAGGCAAAGGGAAGAATTGTGGGAGGCTACCATCTACGTGCAACTCCTCAAGCGCCAACAATGGATGACTATCATACAACTTTTCCTTTAAAACTTGAAAAGCTTCCTCCTAAACCTAAGGTGGATCTAAATAAAAAGATAAATTTATTTTTGAATATTTGTAGAAAGCATCCAACAAACCATTTCAAAAACATAGAAGTTTAGAGATTAGGGAGAAAATTTTGCGAGAACAGAATAAATTGACAGAAGAGAATACTGAAAAAGAATTGTCCCCAGCATTGTCTGTTACTAACCCAGAATTGGCGAATAATCAGGAAATTCCAACACAAGTTTTGCCTCCAACCAATGTAAAAAATATATACAAATAATTTTTGATTTAGTGAACACTCTCTTTATAATAAACTCTTCATAAAGAGGAACATCATCCTTCATATTGTTGTCGTTGTCTATCCGTAGAATCCCGCTAATCTCCTTCTACCCAGCTTCTATCTCCCCCTAAGTTTCACCCAATTCGTTTTTGTTCATTAAAAGTCGACGCCTTAGCAGATTTCCGTATACCCTGTTTTAATCTCATTAGGATTGTCGATTTGGAAGCGAACCGAAGAATCGAGGATTTTCGGTTGGTTTTCCAAGAACCGACACCTCTATCCCTCATTTCCACAACTTAACCCGTTCCCATCTACAGTAGACGTTTATATATCCCTTTGGGTACAAATGGACCCTAATGAACCATTTAGGATCCACATTAAAAGTATAGTCGACAACCTATCGACTCATTTTTAATTTTTAAAGGTTCCAAATCCAGAAATACCGACAGACGCCTCTTCAACTGGTTCGAATGAGCGTGAAAAATTAATTCCTGATTTAAATTTAGCACTTGAAGAGAATGATGAGAATAAGCAAGATGAGCCAAAAATGGATTGAGAGAATTTTTAAGAGAAAAGAAAAACATAACCGTAAGTTAAGTAAATTTTTTATTTAAAAATGGTTAGGGTTAAAAAATGGTCAATTAGTAATTAATTTTTGTTTAAAAAAATTACTTGGACTTTCTAGTTATAGAAATGGAAGATAATAGTCCTGGGCCGGGCCCGGTAGTCCGGAAACCATCAAAGAGAAAAGTTCGAACTCTAGTACTTATAAATATCTCTGACCATTTTCAACCCTGACCGTTTCTAAATATCTGAAGAAAACTATATTAGTTAAAAAAACTTTTTTATGATTTTTATCAATCGAATGATTATTTAAAAAATTTACAAAAAAAATTTATTTTCTAGTAAATTATTTAAAATTTATTTTTCTAAAAATTTTTTTTAAATTTATTTTTCAATTTATTTTAGTAGTAGATAATTTATGTAAAGGTTGTGTTTATGTTATGGTTTTTGGAGAAAAACCCCTATCCAAAATTTTTTTGGAAAATTTTAATTCGAAAGCATGCCCCCAACATTTTTGCGTGACACTTCATAAGCACAACCTATATTTTTTATTTAAATATTTATTTTTATTCAACTAAAAAATTTTTTTTAAATTTTTTCTATTATTTCCCTTAGAGGGGTTGTTGGCTTTCAATTATTAACCATCGATACATTTGGGTTTTCGGCTAAAACCAAATTTTAAAAGACCGATTTTTAATAAATTTCGGTTTATTTTGCAGGATTTTTTAAAATCACTCATTTTCAAAAAAAATTTTTTTCGGGTTTTAAAAATGGTAGCCAACAACCATAGTTCCCCCATTTATCCTTTTTAAATTGTGTTTTTTTATTTTAAAGTAGAAATTGTATAAATTTTAGTTAGAAAATATTTTACTTGTTTTAAAAATATAAACAAAAAAAAGAGAGATCAGACTGGGAGGCTCTCACACAGCAACATAACCTGCAACTTAGAGCCGTTTCAGTGGCACTGAAATAAATAAAAAATTTTCTCTTTTTCTATATCGCTCTATTTTTTTCGCATGCTATTTCTCCAAAGATTTGATGTATAATTTCGAGAAGCCTTATCTCGGAAAAAAACTTTGAGAAAAAAATTTCAACTTAGCCAAATCGTTAAACAAAGTCTTATCTTTGTTTTAAAACCAAATTTATTGATTTTTAATATGTTTAAAAAAAGTTACATATGGCTTTATAAGTAAATTTAGAAAATGAAAAATAAAGGAAAAAATTGTTTTGAAAAAATTTATTTTAATTTAAAATGACATTAAATGTTAATTAGAAAAGATATTATTAGGATTTCCTTATTATATAATTAATTTTCACTGAAAGGATTCGAACCTCTTGCATTTTTCGCTGCCACTAACCAACTAAACCATACTCCCGCACTGAAACGCTGGTTGCACCCTCTGCCTGTTTTATGTTGCTGTGTCTCAGACAATGTGTTAGTGGGTAATCTGACTAATGAAGAGATATAAAGAGATTAGGGGTAATTAAGAAGTATCAAGGGATTTGGAGGCTAATGAGGAGTTCGGGAAGGTAAGAGGGATATAAGGGGATTTGGGAATATCGAGGATTAAGAGGGATATCGAGTGATATAGATAACTCTCTCTGCATTGGTGCCTTGCCAGATTGTCCACTGACAGATTTGTCCAGATTAGGATAGAACCTTATATAATCGGTTATCGAGATAAATTTTCGATAGTCTATCAAGTCCAGTCTCTAAGCATATATACAAAAACATAAGATAAAAAAATCTGTTTTTTAATAAAACCCAGAACGAATTAAAGGTATTTCCCCAGTCCGTGTATAATACCTCAATTCATCATCTGAATTGACAACAATTAACCTTCTCCTAACTAAAGAATCTCCACCAAGTAAAATTAGTTGTTGTTGAAGAGCTTTTAAAATTTTTAGATTTTTCAAAAAAATTTTTTTCTTTCTCCTTACCACTAGACATTTTAAATGGTTGGTCTCTTTGTCGTTGACTTCCAGCCAACCAATGAACTGTATCTCGACGAGAAATATTTTTCCCTTTCTTCCCATTTTCGTTAAAACGTTTAGAGCGTTTACGGCCTCCAAACGAGCCAAGTGTTCTAGAAACAATATCATCCCCTGGACAGCCTTCTACTGATGGACAGGTTGTCTGTATATGAGGAGGATTAGGTATAAGAGTATTTTAATTTAGAATTACTTGTGGACATGGTGCAAAAGGGCAAACTCTAATTAAACAAGTATATTGAACTTGAGTTGTCGTCTAAAAACAAAAATAATCAGATTAATGACAATTGTCCGAAGGACAAATGTCAAAATTGTCAAAAAAAATTGACAAATGTTAATATGACATATTGCCAAAATGACAGTCAGATTGGCAGACAAAATGCCAGGTGTCAAAACGACACATTGACAATTTGACAAAGATTGATAATTTATCGAAATCACCTGATAACGAAAAGCTTCTACAGTAACCCGAATACCGTAGTCTGTCTTTTGTGGAGGACAAACAAGCCCAACATGATCAGCCTGACAACCATCCTTTCAAAAATTATTTTTTGAATAAAATTTAATTTAAATTCAGTACTTTAACAATAGCCAGAGGCTCCTTTTCCCAATCATAAAGGGATCCGATTGGCTCAACCTGACAACCAGAAATTGACATATGAGAAGCTTTAAAGAATAATTATAATACTTATGTATGTTAAGTTTAAAGATAGTCGGACTCATGTTAGTCAAACCTCCAATAAAACCTCGTTATAAGATACTTTCAATATTAGATACACCTCTATTTAAGAGACGTATTATGTGTGGCCCTTAGATGGGAGGACTGCCAGATAAGGTTTACGGATCCGGATATCCGAGGACCTCCAACTATCCGAGGATTTCCAGCTAACCTTCTATTTAAGCAACACCTCATTACAGGATAAAATATTATTTCCAGCTCCAGAGAAGTTATCCTATAAGGAGGTTCTGACTTTATCTAAAAAAATTTTCTTACGTGGAATAGCAAAATAAGGTGTAAAAGCTAAAGTTATTCTACTACCAACAACAACAGCATCAGCCTTTAAATTTATTTTTGAAAATTTTTTTTAGAAAATTTACAGGTTGTCCATTATGAAATACTTCAAAAATAACTTTTTCTCTTTGAGATCCTCTTCTCTCTTCTATATTCCCAACCTGAGTACCTGGCGGTTTATTACCGCCGAAGGATGTTGAGGGTGGGTGAACATCACCAGAACTAATAGAAAAATTGAGAAAATAATTTTTTGAAATTAAAAATATGTATGTAAATCTTTTTAAGTTTGGGTTGCCCATTTAAAGGTTAAAAATCCAAAAAAAATTTTTTTGGAAAAATAAGATAAGGGGGAGTTAATAAGATAAGAAACGAGGTACTAAGAGTTAACAGCAGAGATAGTTTCGAAGGAAAACTCGAAAACGAAATTTCGAAACAATTCTGAGTACACTAACAACACTAATCTCTCAGCATTTTAGACAGCTCACTTATAAAAAATTGTAAGCTAAAGAATCGTTTTATCTGTCAAGCATGATTGGCAGATTAGATATTCCTCCTTTGCTCACTTAAATTTTTAATCCCTTCAATTTTAATAAATTATCCCCTCAATTTATTATTTCTGGTACTTGTGCTTTTTAATCCCTCAAATTATTATTAGATATGTTAAAAACATACGGAGGTAATCCTCCCCCTCCTTCTCCATTTCCTTCAGATTTTTCCGAAACTTGCAATTTTGGGGAAGTACTAGAAGCAATAGAAGTAGTTGTACTAGTAGAAACAGGTGGAGGCAAAGTAGTTTCATTAATTAACGTTTCTTTACTTGATTCTTTAATTAATACAGTTATTGGTGTCGTTAAATTATTTTCTTTTACTGCCTGGGTTGCTTCTGAGTTTAATTCTGATTTTATTTCTGATTTATTTTCTGATTTTAATTCTGATATTTTTTCTGATTTTTTTAATTCTTCTGCTTTTTTTGCTTCAGAACTTGTAGTAGATTTAAGGGTTGCTTCTGTTTCTGCTTCTGTTTCTGCTTCTTTAAATTCTGTTTCTTTAAATTCTGATTTTTTATTTTCTTCTGATTTATTTAATTCTGATTTTATTTCTTTTCTTCTCTTTTCTTCCTCTCTCTCCTTATTTTTATTTATCTCTTCCCCCTTTTCTTTAATTACTTCCATTTTTGAATAAACCTCTTCCTTAGCTTCTTCCTTATTTATTGTTGTGGTTATTGGTATTTTAATTGTGGATGGTGTTGAATTAATTAAAATATTTTTTGTTGTATTTATTTTTTGTTCATCATTTTTATTATTTAAATAATTATTATTTCTGGTACTTATAAAAATTTTGTCGGGAGGGAAGGCCAAATGAGTAGAAAAACTTTAAAAAAGATAAAATTATCATTTAAAAGTTTTTAAAAGTTTTTAGTTATCCGCAAGTCAGACATTCAATTAAAAAGGGGTTTTTGGTAAAAATTATAAAGCATGCGTGTCAGGGACTTGGACTTGATTTTTTGTTTTTTATGTAAGGAGCCTTTTATTTTTTGATTTTACCTATTCCCCTAATTTAAACAAGAATATTTTTAATTCGAATTATAAACTCGAGTTTTACAAAACTTCATTAAGAGAGGGAGATTAGTCTGACAGATACTACTCCAAAAAAGTTTAGCTGTCAGAATTTTCCAGAATTTTTGACATTCTTAGGTGGAAGAGGTGTCTCTAAAATATCCCTCTTCCTTCTCTTTTTTAATAGAAAAATTTATGACTTGCGGACAAAAATTGCAAAAATTTTTTGAGAATATACCAAAAACTCTAATAAAAATTTACCTAAATTCCCTATTTTGAGCTTCCAAATTATTAACATTTTCATAATTTATTGAACGTTTAGTTGTTGTTTTATTATTAATTTGAGGTGTTGAAGTAATTATTTGTTGTTGTTCTGTTATTTGAAGAGGCAAGTTCGTGGTCGAAGTCTCATTTAATTTCTCCTCCTCCTCAAAAAAACTTTCCATTCCAATTGTTGGGGGTCTTCTACGTTTTATTGTTGATGAGGATCCATTTTTATTTTCTAAGGGTAATGTTGAGGTAGTTTTTGGGAGAAAAGTAATCATTGTTGTTTCAATTTCTATTTCAGAAGGTAATTGTTGAGGTGTTGTTGTCGGTTGGAAAGTTTGTTGTAATAGTAGAGTTGAGGAGGTATCATTATTAACTTGAAAATAAATATAAATTTTGTTTTTTTTTAATTGAGAGACAAAAATAATTTTTTTATTACTCCCTTGATTAGTAAAGGTGATTCAGTGATTTTTCTTTAAGATTTTCAGAAGACAAAAAATTAGTGTTCAACCCAAAGTAAAATCTAATTTAAATTTTGTTTTAAAAATGCAGCCGAAGAAAATAAATGAGTGCCTAGGCACCAAAAATTAGCCTAAAAATATTTTCTAAATTCATTTATACATATGCAAGGAAAATTCCCATTTTTAGGACCGACCATTTCTCACAGTCAGAAAAAATTTATGATTTTGTTTCAGGCCAATGGCAACACTCTTCGCTTTCGAATTTTTAAAAGGTCGATGGCAAATCTTTATTTTAGGCAAATTTTAATTATTTCCGGCATATTTTAAATTTGCCTAGAAGCTCACTTTTTGTAGTAGTTTCAGAAAATTCATTTTGAAGAATTGAATATAACGGTAAAGAAAATGTATCTTTAGTAAATTCATTTTTCTGTTTATTATTTTCTTTTAAATTAATTTTTGTCGTCTCAAAAGTTGTAGAAGAAACTTCATTATTTTTTTGAATTTCTTCTTCACTACTTGAAGACTCTACCAATTTTTTATCCTTTTTATTTTCTTCTTCTTCACTATTATTTATTGTTGTTGTTGTTGCTGAATTAGCCAATTCTTCCAAAATTGCATTAATTGAATTTCCCCTAATATAATTATTTTTTATTAAATTTTCGGTAGGAGAGGTTGTTGTTTGGTTGGTTGTAAGTTGTGTTGTTGTTGAATAACTTTAAAATTAAATTTTTGAAAAATGTAAAATTTGGACTAGGCACTTTTTTCAGAGTTTTTTATGAGTCGGCGGCAAATTACATAAAATTTCAGGCAAATTTTAAATTCGCCGGCATATTTTAAGTTCGTCTGGTATTAAAATTTAGTGTCATATACAGCCCTGGGCTTCTATTTTTCAATACCCCTCATTGAGTGGGCTTCTAATAGGGCATGGGCTTCTATTAGAGACAATCCGGTAAGTTATTTCATCATAATAAATTATGGGAAAAGTATGGAAGATAAACAGAAAAATATATTTTTGGAAAAAAATTGTCCGCAAGAAAAGTCCGCAAAAATAATTTGTCCGCAAAACTCTTAATAAGTGCCCCAGTGCTTTTAATGCCCCAGTATATCATTTAAAAACCTTTCTTGACTAATTTGTCTTTGTTTAGTCGGTGCTGGACAACGGGCTTGATAAGTCAAATCATCTGCCGTTATAAAATATAAAGGTTCTACCCCATCTGTTGATAAAACAACTTCAAGGAATATATCATTCTCCTATAAAAATTATTTTTATAATTTCAAAATAATTTTAAAGACCAGTCTTCTCATACTGTCAGAACAATTTTTGGCGTAATTAGGATAGGGAAAAAACAATTCAAAATGTTGTTGTTCCTTAGGTTCTACACGGCAAGAGAAAAAATCATAGAGGCCATAAAGGGCGCCGGTATAGGGAATGAGGGAATCTACGGTTATCTGAATTGGGAAAATAAATTTTAGAGAAAATAAGAAGAATATACTCGAATGCCGGTAGGCTCACAATTTGAAGTAAACGTAAAACTATCTGAAAAAATTTTTTTTTAATTTTGTACAGTATAAATCGGGGGTCTAGCCGACCCGATTCCTAAAAATCGGGAATTCCAAAATTATTTTGTGTCAATAACACCTATTTCCAAAATCAGGAATTTATATTTTAAGCAGGCTAGAGCTTTGGAAGAGAGTGGAATAGGCTCTAGAACCCCTAGACCCTGAATCAGGACCGCTCCGACACCCATCTTTATTAGCATAAATTTAAGAAATACTTCCCCACATTTTCTGGGGAAACAGAAAATATGCCATTTTTGTGAATGAAAAGGAGCGACAATATCCAATGGCACATATTTAAAAAAATAAATTTTTTTTAAACTTACTGTTGTAACAATTATTTTCGTAATAATCAATTCTATAGTTTGGATCTTAAAATTTGAGAGAGAATAATTTAAAAAATTTTTTAAAGCAAACTATTATTAATACGAATTGAGGTTGGTTTGCTATGTTGATTTTGTGAAGATAAATGGCAACCTTTTAGAGGGGATATGTAGTAATTTTATTAAGATTATTTAAAAAACCCCCATCTGTCCTGTTAAAAGACACACTTTTACAAACATTTGATTTTGAAGTTTCCGCGCTATTTAAACATAACGCCAAACATTCTTCCAAACTTGAAGTAAATTTAATTTGAGTAACATCGCTAGACAACATATAACGGTCTGAAAAGAATGTAAAGGCATACTCGCCGGTACAGCGTTTTGAAGCTTAAATTGAAATTTTTGGGAAGGATTTTAAAAAATACAAACTTTCTAGACAAAATTTCCAATAAAATGTGTATCTAAAATATAAAAAAAAGTTGAAAAAGTGTTTAAAAACTAGGAAAAGTGAGCAATTTTAAAGAAGTGCGCGTCATATTTTTTGAGGATTTTATTTTTTAACTTTAATCATACAATCATTCTATTGTTTGTAGGGTTGGGGTTTTCGAGTCGGACCGATCCGGCCGTCTTTTTTAGCCCAAAATTCGATGCCCGACTCAATCTTTCTCAACCCTAATTGTTTGTAACGTACAAAAATGCACAAAAAAAAGAGAAAAAAAAATTTAAAAAAGTGTCCACAAGAAGGACGTCTTTTCAATTATTCCGGAAATTATATTTTTAATATAAGTACCTATCATCCGCCTCCATATAACCATCGGTATGTTGAACATATTCACTACTAAAAAGCTGACAAGTATTTGAATGATTAGTTAAACCAACAAAGTAATTAATGGCAGAACACTAAGAAAATTTTTTTATTTTGAAAAAATGAAAAATTTTTTTAGAAATTTCAAAAAATTTTTAAAGAATTTTCGAAAATTTTTTCAAGTAAAAAACTACCTGTAAATATTTATTTTTGTTGAAAGGATTTAATTCAAAATTGCAAAAATTTTGACAATCAGAAAACGATAAATTATTCTCAATAATTGAAGAAGACAAATTTGTATCAATTTGATTATTTAATTTAACTCTAGGCCACCTAACATAAATTGGTTGGCAATTAAGTGAAGGGAGTGAAGAAGGTGTTGTTTCTGTTATTAAATTAAAATCAGAATTTAATTTTAATTTAAAAAATCATAATTATCAAGTTTTTATAATTCAGAAATTATTTATAAATCAGAATTTATTTATTAATTGATCAGAATAATTTTCTAATTGTATCAGAATTTTTTAAATCAGAACAATTTTATTACAAATCAGAACAATTATTTTAAATCAAAAATTAATTTTTAATATCAGAAATTAATTTTTAATATATCAGAATTATTTAAAAACCAGAATATATTTTCAAAAAAACCAGAATTTATTTTAGAAACCAGAATTTATTTTAGAAATAAGAATTTATTTTAGAAACCAGAATTTATTTTAGAAATAAGAATTTATTTTAGAAATAAGAATTTATTTTAGAAACCAGAATTTATTTTAGAAATAAGAATTTATTTTAGAAATAAGAATTTATTTAAAAAACCAGAATTTATTTTTTAAAAATCGGAATTTAATTTTTCAGAATAAAAAATCAGAACAATTTTTAATTTAATTTTAATAAAATCAGAATTTTTAAAATCAGAATTTAATTTTATAAATGAAAATTATAAATTAAAATATACCCTTTGTACAATGAATAAAATTAATTAATAAATAAACAATAAATAATAAAATCATAATTTAAAATAATTAATAAAATTAAATAAATTTGCTTTAAAAATAAATAAAATAAATTTTTTAAATATATTTTAAATAGTGAAAATTTACAAAAAAAAATTTAAAAAAGTTCTATATATTAATTCTATTTAAAAAATAAGATTAATCCTTGCGCAGGGGCTAATGTTCAATAAAAAAAGGAAAAGTGAATTATTGAAATGGTTTGAAAAAAAATTTTTTTTTAAATGGATTATGGAAAGGGAAAAAATTGGAACAAAAATAATTTATAAAAATAATTTTTTTTTGGAATTGGGGGAAAATTTAAAAATTTATTTTAAAAATTCAGAATTTAATTTTTCAGAATTAAAAATCAGAACAATTTTTAATTTAATTTAATTTAATTTTAATTTAATTTAATATTTTATTCAAAAATATTTTTTTTGCTGGATTAAACACAAGAATAAATAAAAAAAATCCAAGTAAAAATCCATTTTCAAGAATATTGAAAAAATTATTTATTTATTTACTACGTTAAGCCGGCAACAAGAACAAATAAGAAAAAATTGAAGAATATTCTTTTTTTCCTTTATTTTTTAATTAAAAAAATTTTTTTTTAATAAAAGAAAAAAATTAAAAAATACCCAAAAAATAATTTAAAAAACCCAAAAAAATTTTTTTTCAAAAAATTAAAAAATTTTAAAAAAATTTTTGCGCAGATAATTGGTATAAAAATTATGAAAATATAGTAAATATTTATTAAAATATACAAGAGTAAAACGAGCATTGAAGAGTGACCTAAATCTGTTGTAAATTATTGACGCAGTGAACATCACAAAAATGAAGGGAAGGTTAGTGGCATTTAATAAAATGGGGGGAGAGAAAATCTAAAAATGGACATTCAATGTGAATATTTTTGTAAATATCTGCGCGAGCAAGTGAGTGAAATAAAAATAATTGAAAGAGAAAAAAGAGTAAAAAATAAATTTAAATATTTTTTGTTTGATAAAATGAAGAATTTTTGATAATTTTGATAATTTTAGATGGATAAGAGAAGTCTAGATTTTTGAATAAAAAATATTATTTAGGGGTCATCCATGAAGAACTACAGCCCGAAGAACTATTGACCTTGAAGACTTACAAATTTAGAAATGGAATATTGAGGGATTTAAGTCATAAAGGGAATAAATACCCTCCTCTCTGAAAGTAAGCACCCCAGTTCTGTATTTCAAAACCTGTGGTGCGGTATTGTAAGTGTGTGAAAATTGAAGAAAAATAGAAATAGAGATTTGGGTGAGTAGTCCATCGATATTCCTTCAAATCCATCGATATTCCCTTAATTCCTCTAAATCTCTCGATATTCCCTTTCAAAGTTGTAGGCTTCAGAGTTAATAGGTCTTCAAGGTGCTGATATAGAAAATGTAGGGTGTATATCTTCAGGAATGGATACATTTTTTGTTTTTTAAAATGGATTAGGAGTATAAATAAAATAGAGATGAACTCAATTTATTCCTTCCTTTATTCCATTTTTTATTATAAAATGAGAAAGAAAAAAGTTGGCCTTGACACGATAAAATGGCGCATTGCTTAAAGAAAATAGGTAAAAAATTGTTAAAAAGGGAGTAATTAATGACTAAAATTTTTTATGAAGGTAAATGAGGGATTAGTAAATTTGAAATTCATTAAATAATAAAGCCGGTGATTAGTTACAACCAGAATTGATTTAGAAAATTAAAAAAGAAAATCGAGTGTTTGTTTTAATTAAGTTTGACACTTTAGTCAAAGAAGAGTTAAAAACAAAACATTGCCAATGTCCTAATCCCAACTAGGGATCAGACGTGGGCGAAACGTTTCGTTTCGTTTCGTTGTTTCGTTAGTTTCGTTATGTTTTTTACTGTTTCGTCTCGTTTCGTGACGAAACACTTTTTAATTTGTTTCGTTTCGTTTTGTTAACGAAACACCTGTGTTTCGTTAACGAAACATTAGGTACTTTTTAAGCCAAAATATCACTCAAAAACTGAAAAATTTTCCACTTTGGTGATGGAAATTCAAAAAATTTTTGCCTGCGGCGCCGAAATATGAATTTTAAGAGTCTTCAGGCATAATTTACAAGATTATTCGGAGAAATTGGGGTATTAATAGTAATATCGAGGGATTTTGTGGGAAGAGATATCGAGGCAAGTGTACATACCACCCTGTTTCAGTTTGTACCAGGCTCATTTGGGAGGCATTTGCCCTTTTTACCTTATCTGAAAAAGAAGAAATCTGGCCTATTAGCCTTCAAATTTAAAATTTTCGCCTGCGGCGCAGAAAAAAGGAATTTTTTGGTCTACAGCCTTCTAAAATTTAAAAATTTTTGCCTGCGCCGCTGAAAATCATAATTTTCAGCGGCGCCGAAAATTTGGTGCAGTAAATTTTCCTCCCTTTATCCCCACAAAAAATCCTGGCTATGGGCCTGATGGCGATATAGGGAATTAGGTGAAATTAAGAGAAAAATGAACATTTAAAATGATTTGCAATGGCTAAACACAAATTGGGATCAAAAATTGTTGCCCCATGGCTAATGGGACCACAATTTGTGGTTCCACATAATTATATGATGGCATAAATGTCATTAATGGCCAATTAACATGTTTAAAATTGAATAATTAATAAAATAATTAGGTTTTTTGAGATTTTTTTGGAAATTAAAATGTTTCGTTTTGTTTCGTTTCGTTTCGTTAAATTTTCACTGTTTCGTTTCGTTTTGTTAACGAAACGATTTTTAAAAATTTTTGTTTCGTTTCGTTTCGTCCAAAAAAAATTTGGAGTTTCGCCCAGGTCTGCTAGGGATGGGCCGGATTGAGAAAAAAGTTGGGTCGGGTTTCGGATCGGTTTTTCAAAATTCCTTCGAATCGAGTTTCGAGCAATACCTGTACCATTAAGGACATACAACTGCTGTTTGAATTTATTAATAAAAACAAATTAAAAACAAATAATTAACAAATTAACAATTGAAAAAAGACCTTTACTTCAAAAACAGCACGGTGTATTTATTCAAAAATAAATAAAAACAAAAGGTTTGGCAAAATGTTTTTGAGCCATTTTGCCCAATTATTGGCAAATTTTCCAATTTTTGAAACATTTAATTAGAAAAATATTTATTTTTACATAATTTAAATTAGGATGTTTTATTTAAGTAAAAAATACATTATTATAATTAGTTATTAATTAATTAAAAATATTTATTATTATTTTTTCCATGAAGAATTATTTATTTTCCCTCCGAGACAAGCTTATCATAAGCATCCTAAAATTAAATATAAATTTTAAAATATTTTTATTATTTACCAAAGTAAGAAAATCGCTCAATTCAGGCTCCAAAACAAATTTTTCCAAAAGTTCAGAGGCCTCAGGAATTCTATTTACAACAGAACCGGCACGTACTAAACGACGCTCAGTCTCCCTAAAATTTTTTGTTTAAACAAAAATTTTTTTAATTTTTACGATGCTATGGTCATTTTAACAAGTTGAGGATCAACAGTACGGCCATCTTAAAAATTGAAAAAAATTTCTTATCTGAAAAAATTTTCCGTTTTTACCTTCCAAACGCGCTTCATGACGAAGCCATTGCCAAAGCTGTGCACGACTAATTTCAGCTGTAGCTGCATCCTCCATTAAATTGTATAATGGAACACAGCCTGTACCACGTAGCCAGCTATCCAAATAGCCTAAAGGAAATTTCCAAAAAAAATTTTTTTGAAAAATTTTTTAGCTACCCAAAGTAATAGAAATATTTCGTCGGAATCCAGCTTCAGTTCTTACTCCTTCCGGAGGCGAAGTCAATCGTTGATTGTCAGTGAAAAAATCGGGAAGTTGTTTAAGTATTTGATTATGTCCATCCTTCATGTGGGCATCAAATACAGCTTGGGCTACAGGCACAAGTCCGGGATGAGCGACCCAGGTACCGTCATGTCCTAAAATATTTTTTGAATATTTTTCTAAGAATTTTTTTCTTCAAAGACCATCAGAAGCCTCCCTTTCTTTGTCCTTTCTAACAGCTTTTAATGCTTCCTCATTAGCTGTCTGGTCATGTTTAATAGGAATTTGCGCGGCCATTCCTCCCATTGCAAAAATTTTTCTTTGATGGGCAACTTTAATTGAAAGGAGGGAATAAGCACGGAGAAAATCGGAAGTCATTCCTTTGAAAGAAAATTTTATTTTTAATTAAGATTTTTTCCTTAATTTTCATACCAACTAAGAAACGATCTGGCAATAAAAATTTTCGATGATTTCGAAAAACCTTTAAAAAAAGAATTAAATTAATTAAAATAAAAATGGGTAAACTTTAATATATGAGAAGATATAATCCCAACGGCCACAATTAATACCAACAACATAATCTTTCAAAGCATGAACAATTTCGTCCATCTATTTTAATTTTTAAAAAATATTTTTAAAGATTTTGCACCTGAAATGTAGCCAACAAATGTTCGATTAAAACCTGAAAGTATTGAAATACATCTGTATAATAGATCTAAGTTTATTAGTTCTAGTTTGCTTACTAAAGTTTACAAATTAATTCAAGCTTTAACTAAAAATACAAAAAATAACAGAAAATACAAATAAACTTGAAATATTGCCTAAGCATTAAAATTTTACTTCAATTTTTAATTAACTATAAAGGAAAAATAAACTTAAATTATTGTTTAGGTTTTCAAGTTTTGCAGACTTAGAAAATAAAAACTTGGTTAATAATTTATTTAAGTTTGTAAACTTGAAATACTTAATATTATTAAATTTACAACTTTAATTCAAGTTTTAACTAATACTGCTTAAGTTTATTTATTTATTTCAAGTTTACAAACTTGAAATATAAATATTATTATTTATTAAGTTTGTAAACTTTAATTCATGCTTTATTAATTAAAAAATACTGACAGTGCACTTAATTGTAGATTTAGGCAATCCCAGTCTTTCCTCAGAAAAGGCAAAAACATCGGCCCAAAGTTGGGCTTCTTGTGCATTCTGGAGTTTAGGCAAATAAAAATACGGGCCGCTTCCCTTCTCTTGCAAAGCTTTTGCATTATGGAAAAGATAAAGACCAAAGTCGAAAAGCTTAAAATTAAAAGAATAAAAGCCCAGTTCCTCAAACAACATACAGAGGCAGACATTGGCTTGTCATTAATAAGAACATGTTTTTCCGGAAGGTGCCAACCACGAGGGCGAACTTTCAAAACTGCTGTATTTTTCTTGAGGGAGTATTCTTGTTTGGTGATAGGGTTAACATAATGGATTCGGCCACGGATTGCTTCGTGTAAATTAATTTGTCCTTCAATTTGGTTCCTCCAAGTTGGTGAATTTGCATCCTTTTTTTATTAAAAAAATTTTTTCCTTTGAGAAGAAAATTTCTCTCACTTCAAAATCAGCCATAAATACTTTAGCTCCAGAATTCAAAGCATTGATAACCATTTTTCTGTCTGTTGGCCCTGTAATTTCTACACGACGATCAAGCAAATCCTCCGGAATTTCAGCACCACTCCACCCCAAATCGTCACGAATATTTTTTGTAGTTGAATCGAAATCGGGGAAATAATCTCCTTGATCGAGTCTGTATTGAAGAATTTTGCGTTGAGCTAGGAGAGAATGGCGTCGAGGCTCGAATTTTTGGTGAAGTTCGCGAAGGAAACGGAGGGCATCGGGAGTGAGTATAGTCTCGTCTCCAGCATTTTCAGGGGCGGTGATCTATTTTTTAGAATTTATTTAGTAAATGTAGTCAGCCCCAGGGCTGTGCGCCAAATTTTCTCTTTCAGCCGCAAGGGTCATCCACGCTAAACACCATGACGCTCAGCCCTGGTCAACCCTAATCACTATTATAAGCTAACCCGTGCGGCTGAAAAATCTGTATCTTATAATGGGTGTCCCTTTAATAGAGGGTGCCGCTCAATAATCAACCAAATTAAAAACGTATCCTAAATAAACGTATCATCGAGGTCATGCACTATTGGGGGTCTGAACTCACTATAAGACACACCCTTAAACCTTATAATGAAGATATACCAAATAGAGGGTGTCTATTATTTGGTGTTTTAAAAGTGAGGACTGACTTCTGTAAAAAAGAATCTTGAAGGATTACCGTCACAATTTCATCCTCATCGGCAGAAGCAGTAGCCGTATGAAATTGAGCCTCCTCAGTGCTCCCCTTAAGTGCAGTCGTCGAAGAAATACCTCCTGCAGCAGCTTGAGCAACATAATCAAAATATCCTGTGCCTACTTCTCGTTGATGTTTAACCGCCGTGTAACCGAATCTTTTTTTAATTTTAAAAAATTTTATAAATTTTTTTCAAAGGTCACTTTTCTGCAGCAAATTCTTTTTCCTGTAATTCCGAATATGCAGCCATACCGCGTTCTTTATAATTTCTAGCCAAATCGAAAACGCTAAAATTGTTGGTGTGGAAGCCAGCAAGAGTTATAAATCTTGAGTTTAAATTTCTTTAAATTAAGAGAAATCATTCCTCTCACTGATATTTAAATCCCATAGCTCCAAGTTCACGTTGGAATTTTTCCATGTCCGAAGGTCTCAAATGCTGTCTCCAGTTAAATGAGGGAGAGCAATTGTAGGCGAATAATTTATCGGGGAATTCCTTTAAAAGTTTAATTTTTTGGCAATAATCCTTTTCCCTCGAGTATTGTGAGTGATTAGAGATCGGACCGAGATTCTTGTATGGCATCTCAAACGAAAATCCCAGTTATTGAGAATGAGAGATTTTTCGAGATACCGATCTCAATTCTTGTAAGACCCTCCTAGTTCGGTCAGTCTGGAGAGAGATTTCTAGTTCTCCTCCTTGTATAGGCTCTTGTTCCTCTAAAAATAATTTTTCTACCTTCCTTACACCCTCAGAAAATTCTCTAGCATCTGTCAGAGTTGGATGTGAACTTAAAAATAATTTTCTTAAAAATCAAAAATCGCTTCAATTTTACGTTTCCATCCAAATTAAATCGCAATAAGGAGCATAGCTTTTAGCACGTTCAATACACGATTGGATGGCATTGTCTTCACGTAAACGGTAGAATCCTTCAGCCGTTCTTCCAGCGTGTTTATCAATGAATGGATGGTCACGTTCATCGATATCACTTTAGAAAAATTTCTCAAAAATTTTTTCTTCCACTACAATACCTAGTAATTAAACGTGCAGATTCTGCATCAGTTCTAGCCACTATAATTGTTGGTACTCCACAAACATCGGCTGCCAAACGTGCAGCATTTAGATGGCGAATATGTTGGGCTGTAGGGATCAAAACTTTTCCCCCCATATGCCCACACTTTTTCTCTGATCCTAATTGGTCCTCAAAATGTACACCGGATGCTCCAGCTTCGATATAGGCCTTTAAAGAATTTTTAAAAATTTTTTCAGCTAAATTCCAATAAAATTCAAAATTACTTTCATTAGTTCAAAACAATTTAAAGCACCCCCAAATCCCGCCTCTGCATCAGCAACTATGGGAACATACCAATCACGTTGGGATTTGTAATCCTCAGCCTTTAGAAATTTAAATTAAAAAATAAAAGAATTCAGTTATGACCTCAACACATTCAACGAGATCAGCACGTCGCAATGCTCGGTTAATTTTTCGGGCAAGTTCGGGCCCTAAAATATTTTTATAAATATACTCGAAACCTTTAATTAATAAAAGGTTTACCAGAATTGGCAGGATAAAGTGACTGGTCGGGATACCTAAAAAATAATAACTGTAAAGCCAGGCTTGTGTGACACCCCAATGCTAGATAAACATCAAGTTAAAATAAGTTTTCGAATTTTAGTTAACCTCTATGTGAAAGAGTGATGCTCCTAGTTTAATTTATGTTTCATAAGGTCTTACTATTTTTTAATTCCAAGGGGTATTTTTAGTAGGGTCGTCTATAAAAAATTTATTTAAAATAATTTATTGGTTAGCCTCTAGGTGAGGAGAGCTGGCTGAACGATTCCCCTTATTTAAGATACAGCGCATTATAAGGGACTATTATTCAGTCGGGTATTTTATAGTCTGATCCATCCGTCCATTATAAACTTTATTATTCCCAAAAAATAATTTTTTCTCTCTTACATATCTCCGGCAGTGTTTGCATCAGCAGCTACTTGCCAACCTTTTTTTTAAATAAAAATTATTTTAAAGGAAATTTTGAAAATAACCTGACAAATAAATAGCTTTAAGACCAGCCCTAACCATTTGAACAGCTTGGTTGCCAGTTAGAGCACCCAACGCAGCTATATAGGGTTCTGTATGTAACAATTGCCATAATTTATTTGCACCTCTAGTTGCTAGTGTGTAACTTAAATTTTTTTTATTTAACAAAATTCTGATTTCTATTCTGGTTATAGTGTAAGACTGGAGAAGCTTTCTCCCATCCTTGTTGATAAAGTACATAAAAATTTACTAGCTTTAGAAGGCGTTAAGGACTATCCAATCCTTTCTTATTTAGGGATGGGTTCTAAGCAGGGAGGCCTCCTTCGCTGTTTAAAGGGCAGTACTCTCTGGATTTTCGGGGAGTATACAGTCGTGGAAAAAAGTATGGAAGCGCTAGAAAAAGTTTTTTAAATTCTTAAATTTTTATTCAAAAAATACGTTCTATATACCAATCGAAAGCTCTATTCGTATCTCAGTTGACATGTTTCTGCATTTTTCATGAAAATGAAAATTGGCCGAGATAATCCCGATCTACCCATTTGATAAAGCATATTTTTCTGAGTATTTTGCACAAAACCGCTTAGAAATATCTTTTTCCGGAACAGAGATATGATTTTTTGAAAATCGTATTTTTCCCTTAAAAATCGAATTTTTTGCAAAATTTGACGAAAAATACGATTTTCAAAAAATCATATCTCTGTTCCGGAAAAAGATATTTCTAAGCGGTTTTGTGGAAAATACTCAGAAAAATATGCTTTATCATTTGGGTTTGTTAAATTTGTTCCGAAAAATTTTTCCGAAAAAGTGGGATTTGGTATATCCGGTAGATCGGGATTATCTCGGCCAATTTTCATTTTCATGAAAAATGCAGAAACATGTCAACTGAGATACGAATAGAGCTTTCGATTGGTATATAGAACGTATTTTTTGAATAAAAATTTAAGAATTTAAAAAACTTTTTCTAGCGCTTCCATACTTTTTTCCACGACTGTATGTAATCTCCCCAAAATACCCATAACTATCATATCGCTTTGGAGAGGGTTACTATAACCAGAATTACTATAATATATTTTCCAAAAATAAAAATAATAATTCTTTACTCAATATCAATAGATCCCCTCAATTTCAACAAATCCTCAACTTCATAATTTCGTTTAATTCCTTTATAACGACCCTTTGGTGCTGTCTTTACCACCTTAAAAATATTAAATCTTCAATAATTTTTTTCAGTTAAACCAACTTGATAAAAATTTTTGGCGATAGTCTGTGACATTTTTTGTTGTTAAATAAAACCCGCTTTATTCAAAATTAATTTTTAATTTTATTTTTTTTTTCTAAAAATTTTTTTTCTGATTTTTTAAATTTTTTAAATTTCATTAAAATAAAAGTACAATTTTATTTTTATTTTTTTACTTTTATGGAAAAAGAAAAATGATTTTATTATTTTTATCGATGTTTTTGATATTGGGGGAATAGATGGAAAAATAATGAAAAACAAAAAATTGTTTGTATAGGGGGAGACTCTCCACATAAATAAAAATATAGGGGGAAATGATTAAAAAAAAAGAATTTTTTAGAAAAATATATTAATTTTTTATTGATATTTTTTAAATTTAATGATAAAAATAAATGTAAACAATTTAAATTAATTAACAAAAATAATTTTTTTATCAAAATTTATCAAGTCAAACACCTTTCGGGACCTAATTTAGTGGTGGATGGAGGTGATGTGTAAGGATATGTGTGGGGGAGTCAAATAGTTAAGACTAAAACTTAATTAGGATCTGAGCCGATTTAAGAAGGGAAGTGATGTGTGAGGGGATTAAAAAGGGTATTTTGAATGTGAGGAGCATCAAGGGAAGTGACCTTTCAGGACTTATGTGAGGGACAATAAGGACCTAACTGAAATGAGCCGATTTAAAATAGGTAGGGTTATGTGTGAGAGTGTTGAGGGGTTTTTGAATGTGAGGAGCAGGGATCCCGTCGAGCCGATTCCCGAAATCGGGAAATTTATTTGTTTTGTCGGCAGGATCCCTGGTGAGCAGTATCAAGTGAAATGACATTCGAGGAGTTTTTTAAAATTATTTTTGTTAAAATTTTTTGAATTTTATAGAAAATATTTTCTCTAATATTTTAAAAGTGTACTGAGAGATCAGATTTTTCATAGTAAAAATTAAAAGAAAATAAACATTGAACACACAAGTGTAACACAGTTAATGACGTTTAGAGAGAGAACCCTACAAAATTGAATTTTTAGCTGTATGAGAGATCGAAAATTTATTTAAAAAAATATTTTTTTGTTTTTCTTACTCCGATTAATCATTTAATATATTATCGATGGAGAACAGTTTAGGTTGAGCATATTTGGCGGAGAAAAATAGTAAATCAAAGGGTGGGAAAGGAAGGAATGAAGGGTTTATTTAGAAGAAAAATAAAAATAAATATTTATTGAGAGAAGGAACAGGAATATTAGAGAGATCTTTGCAAAATAGTTTACCCAGCATGGAGAGGATTAATCGAATTAAAAAAATTTTTAAAGAAAAATTTAAAAAAATATAGGTATTAGTTTAAAAATACGACAAAATCTCTATAGAACGACCTCCAATCCCTTGTCATTCTCCTTCCAATAACACCTCAATTCGGTCCCGAGTGGTCTGCTTCTGTTTGATTTGCCCCCCAATCCTAACATCGGAACGGCTTATAACGCAAGTAAAGTTCGGCTCGGGAGATGTCTTTATTTAGAGAGTATTTGATAAAAATTTATCTGAATGTTTCTTGGACTAGGGTTGTCGGTTTAGCAGATTCCTCGGATAACCGAAGCCGAACTGATAAACCGAACCGAAGATTTGGGTCAACCACAACTGAGCCGTCAAGCCTATATTCTTGACATAATTATAATCCTTCAAAATTATAGTAAAAATAAGTACGGCAGTGGCAAACGGAAATTTAAAGTTGCAAGTTTCATGTCGCAATAATGAGAAAAAATCAAAAATTCTTTTATCTTTAAATACCTCAAAAATAAAGATAAGATTAAATAAAAATAAATCAAAGTCCAACCACGCGGAGTATATTTTTATCTCAAAATCTATAATATATATTTATGTTTCTTTTAAAGGAAAAATTCCCCCAAAAAAATTCCTTCCTCAAAAATTAACGGGGAACCACACAGAGACATGTGTGTAGGGTAATAAAGAACAAAGTCCATCCTCGTGTTGATTTATAGGAGATAAAAAAATAAATTTATATGTATGTGATAACTAAAATAGTAATAATTAATTCAGAAATAAGTGTATGTGTTACAAAGTTCTTCCCTCTATAATTTGAGGAAGAATTAATCTTAACAAAAATAATACATGCTTAAGGGGTTAAATAATTGATAAAAATAGGTAGGTATTTGGAGCAAATTTAAATTTAATTTAAAAAAGATTTAAGGATAAATGAAAAATTATTTTAATCCTTCTATTCTAGACAGAATCTCGATCAGAGAAAGTAACATTTTTCAATTTAAAATAAAAAAAAAGTCGTGTAAATCAAAAGAGGATTTATTCCTTTGCCTATACATGTGCTAAAAAGTAATTTTTTCATTTTAAATTAAAGGCAACAAAGATATCTATAAATAAATAAAGGAAATCCCCATTAATCAGTCTCTCCAATCAGTCGTTAAAAATAAAAATCGATTTGATCTGTATCTAATAAAAAGTTTTTTTAATTAAAAATGAATAGTTTTTTGCTAACTAGGTATTGGCTAAATATTTTAAAAAATTTTATGATTAAGGAAAAAAATTTTTTAAGTGTGGACAGGGGTGCATATACATAGACTTTCTACAGTGTATTCATAATTTATTTTTTTTTAATTTAAAGACAAGTGCTACTTAATAAAAATAATTTTTACAATAAAAAAAACAAAAGAAAGGACTTAATAAATAAAATTGTTGATCACACATTAATTTTTTTAAATAGAAACATTTTTATTGGATATATGAATAGCTTAAATATTATATAAGTGCTGCTTTTAATAGTTTAAAAAGCTGTTGTGTTTAGCTTTGGAAAGGGAGAAAAGAAAATGTGTTTTTATTATTTTTAATTTTCTAGTTAAAAATAAATTGGTTGATTATGAAAATTATTTTTGTTAAAGACCCTGAAGATTAGTTAAGACATTTTTAAGGAAAATTCAAAAATCTGCTAGGGATCCTTCAATATTTAATTTTATTTTTGTTTTTGGACCCCTAAAAAGTGTCTCTAAAAGTATCCACGAGCTTCTCATTAATAAACCCCACGATCTTTGACAAATTTGGAGATCCTAGTCAGAAATTTATAATCGCCTTGTTCGTGATCTTGTTTAGCATAAGTTTCATTGATCATTACAGAAAACTATCAAACAGTAAAGGCATGGCAATTTTTCAAATACTCTTATTTTTCTGTTTCAATGGAATTTTAAAAGCATTTGAATGCGCAAATGGAGAGCTAACTACATTTTTACGTCATCAAAGGTTGTACATAAATGAAGAAATTAATGTAAAAATTAAAGCAAATTTTGTTAAAAGAATGGATTCTATTGAGGTAATTTAAAAGTTAATCGAGAATCTAGTAAAATATTTAAAAGTAAGGACAGTCGTATCGGGTAGGCATCGTAGGCATGCAGTATCTGACAACTCCCCAATCTGGATCTCGAATATCTTAAACTGCTAGCCTTTAACTGCTAGCCTCCTTCATCCTCCATCTTCACAATTTTGACGAAGAAGGAGGATAATGCCTTCATCTGAGCCAAAAGCCGAAAGTGCATTCCAGATAATGCTGTCAGTATCCTATGAGAATGATCGGGCTCAGAAATACTCCAGAGAATCTCCCAATCCTTAATATAGGATACTAATCTGGTTCCTAATCTTCATTCAAATTTAATAAATTATTAACTTAATAGTTTTAAAGGAATGTGCAGATTTGTGTTTAAATAATTTAAATTCTGTTGATATTAATAACAAATTTATTTGTCATGGATTTACATTTTATTTAAAAAATAATGTTAATAAAATTAAAAATAATTCAAAAGAAGAAATTGGAGAAAATATTTGTGAATTTTTCGATGAAAATAGATCAGAAATATTAGAAAGGAAGCCTTTATTAATTCAAAATAATGAAAATTTCAAAAGAAATAATATTAGGAGGAATTATTTTGAGAAAATTTGTTTGGCTACAAAAGTTGGAAATTTGGTAAGATTAAATACATATATGAATCAGACCGAAACAATAATGCTAGATATTGAGTATTCTTGGGGCTAGATAATAGGTATTTATTATGGTAATACATATAGCAGAAGTCAACAGCAAGGGAGGGACGGGTCCCCAAATCCATGGGAACACCAATCCGATTTTCTTCGGACCCAATCCATCCCTGGCCAACAGCTTATAAAATACACATATTTTATTATTATTTTTTAATTTCAGGATTTAAGACAAGCAGAAGAAGCAACAGATAAACTAATACCTTTTGCTTTTGAGGCAAATTTAATTTTTAATTTAAAAATATAGGAAGATCTTCAGGTTTATCCCCACAATGCTTTTTCTGAAAATACTAAAGAAATTAAAATTGTGGAAATGATGGAAGACAGAAAACATTGTTTGGAAGAATGCTTTTTGGATAAAAGGTGGAAAAATAATTATTTTTTTGGATTTGAGAGAATAAATAAGATATAGTGAATGTCACTAGGGTTTAAAGGCTAATAATATCAGGCTAATAATTAAGGCTAATAATAAAAAATAAATTCCCAATTTAGGGAATTTTGGGTTATCGAGATTGCACGAAGGGGTTTAAGAGATAACCAAAGTTAAGGAAGCATTAGGGAAGCGTTATCAAGTCGGCTAGATCCCTGGACTGCATGAAGGGATTCTAAAGATAGTCGGATAAAGGACTTAATCTTGTAGCATTTCGTGTTAAAGTTATATTTTAATTTCAAATTGAGACTATGATGTTGAATGAATAATAATAAATTTAAAATATTTTAGATGTTATTCTTTGGATTTTGACACTAAAAACGGGTTGCTTTTTTTAATTAATTACAAATTTATTTTTAATAAATTTCAGAACATGTCGTTTATTCAATCATTCAAGTTATTCAACACTTGGTTCAAAACAACCATTTATTGCCCCTTTAATTTCCAAACTTGATATAGACCATTACGAAAATATTTTAAAATTAAAAAATCGTTGTGGAGCTCGCCATATAGCTTTTATGTTAATTAAGGATGCAGAACTACCTTCATTTAAAATTTTAAAAGGCCAAAATCTGTCACTTCCTGATTGCCTAATAAAATGCTTGGAATCGTTAATTTGTACTTTTGTTCAATATTTCCAAGGGTCATGTATTTTTGGAATGGAAAAATTAATTGAAGATCAGGAACCCTTACTTTTGGATAATTCTTTTTTATTTGAACCTATTTGCCTTCCAGACCCTCCAAATAATTTGACAATTCTGGATTGTGAGGAAGAACATGTTTTTGAAAAAGTTGTGAATATGGAATTGAGAGGGGATAATATTGAAGAGTTAGGGGTTATTAGAGGTAAAATATTACTAATTCTAGAGTTTAGTCAAACCTTAGGATAAGATAAAATAGATACTAGCTTTGCCCCATTTAAGGCAGGGTGCTTTAAAGTTGGTTTGTCTATTGGTTGGGGTCGATGCCATCTGTCATTTTTGATTGCCCATGCTAGAGGAATACCACAAATCAACTTTTACTTTTACTAAAAATACTTTTTCCTTCAGACATTCCCAACATCAAACTGGATGAGTGTCTTGATGCCTGCATTTTAGATGAATTTTGCCTTAGTATTAATTATTATTCTAAAATTGAAAATAATTCTTCAACAATTTGTCAAATTTTGCCTTTTAACAGAAATAATAACAACAAAACACTTTCAGTGTTAATTCAAGGGGTTAATTATTATGAATTGGCATGTAAAAGGGAAAGAATTGGAGGAAATAAGTTTGAACAGAATATTGAAAAAATTGAAGAAAATAAGGAAATATTAAAAACAACTACAACGACGACGACTAATACTACAATAATTACAATAATTAATAATAATATTACAAAATTACAAAAATGCTCATTTTTACCAAATTCAGTAAAAAAAATATTTTTATAAAAAAATTTTAATCAAAAAATTTTTTTAATTAAAAAATTTTTTTTTGAAAAGGGAATACAGGAATGTAATAATAATAATGTTGCCACAACTACACAAACAATTTTTCCAACTTTAATAACAAAAGAATTTAATTTTTCAAAATTAACAATAAAACCAACAATTTCTGATATAGAAGAAACAACAGAAAAAATAATAAAAACAACTAGTAGTAAAAATTCTGAAATTAAAAATTCTAAAAATAATAATCGGCTTTATTTAAATCAACTTAATGTTTATGTATTTTGTGATTCACAAGGGGCTAATGTTTCTTTCCAATTAAAGAATAACTCTCAGGTATATTATTAAATAATTTATATATTAAACTTTCCGGAATTGTATAATAATAGTTGAGGAATGTATATAAAACTTGAAGGTTAAACAAATTCCGGAAAATACAAAACCTTCCGGAATTTTTTAAAAATAGTTTGAATATACATATAAAACTTTCCGGAAATATATTGTATAATTCCGGAAACTATAATACTTGCATGAAAACAAACTTTCCTGAATTGTATAGGCTTTCCGGAATTGTATAAAAAGCTTAAGAAATTCCGGAAAATATAAAACTGATCCGGAAATATATATTAAACTTTCCGAATATAAAATATCATTCTAATATTAATATTTAAAGCGTTATTCTGGTAAAATTTATGCCGCAGATCGTTTCGATAATTGCCTTCTAAACGTTAAAAATGCAAAAGAATTCTTTTTCTTTGTGAATAAGCCTGGAAATAATTTGATAAAAAATTGGTGTAATGCTAAAATAAATGTAAATATTTAATCCTAGAATTAAAAAAATTTTTTTGAATAAAGAATGATCAATTAAATATATTATTAGTATTGTCTAATAGTGTGGGAGAAGGAATACCGCCGGAAGTAACCACAAAGGATGATTTATTTTTTTATATTACTTGTCGTTATATAAATGGATTGCCTATTCCGGAAGGGAATGTTACAAAGTTTTTAACTTTTAATTTAAAAATAAATTTGAAGAAAAAATAATTTTTAAGTGGATTTGAAAGCTATTCAAAAATAGAACCGGAAAAAGAAAATAATAAAAAATATTTGGATGAACAAACAAATTTTGTGGAGAATAGAGGAGATACTAGAATCAAACTAAAAATACTTAAAAATGGAAAACCTATCAACAATGTTTTTATTGGAGAGAAGCTATTATCAGTTGTAGAAAGTAATAGTGCTATAAATCGTGGGTGGAATATATTAAACTTTATATTAAACTTTCCGGAAAATATAAAACTTTTTTTCCGGAAATATGGGTGAAACTTGAATATACTTTAAAACTTTCCGGAAAATACCTATATTAATTTTCCGGAATTAGTTAAATATTTTTCCGGAAAATATAAAACTTGCTGAGTATAATATTCTTTCCGGAATAATAAAACATAAATATATTAAACTTTCCGGAAAATACAAAATAAATTTATTAAAATAATTAATATAGCAGAAAACTTCCGTGTATCTGAATGCAACGCTACCCGTGTATTACCACCAATAACTGATGATAATATATCAGAACAAATTCAAGAATATTCTGGTCCCTCAATTCCCTTGTTGGATTCAAATGGTTGCTCATTACACCCCCAAATCATGGGAAATATGCGTCGTGTGGGGGACCATTTAGAAGCTACATTGACTGCTTTTAGAATTGATGGAGGAAGTGAATTGGAAATGTAAAAATATTTTCATTTAATTTTCAAAATAAAAAAATATTTAAATTTGAGAATTTGTTCAGTGATCATTTGTCGTTCTCAATGCAAAACTGCTAAATGTTCAAGGAAAGATACCTTGGAAGAATCGAATTTTTTAATTGAAAATGAAGCTAATTTTAATTCAAAAGAATTTTTAAATATTGGAGAGACCCTTAGACACCGTTTAGAAAGAAGGGATACAGAGGAGCATTTAAATGAAGCTGATAAAATTACTGTGGATAAAAGAATTCGTGTTTTGGTTATGAAAGAAGAGAATTCTCCCATATCCATAAAAGAGGAAGAAAATGAAGATGAAGGAGAGAAGGTGGAAATGAAGGAGGAATTGAAGGAGAATCGTTTGGACGAGGAATCTCTAAAAAATGAGAATTCTGACGATTCAAGGATTATTAGTGATAATGAATATGTCAGTTCAACATTGCAAGCTTTTGGTAATTTTTTATTATAAATAGAGAGAAATACGGAGGTTGAAGGAAGGCAAAATTGCTGGCATTGAATACAGCTTTTATTTTATGCCGTTAAAGGAATGAGGTTCATAATTAGGGGAGAGGATATAAGGCAATAAGGTTTTTTTCCTTGTTTTTGCCAGTCCGCAAGTTTTTTCCGCAAAAGTTTGTGTCTTTATTTTCTCAAAAGAATTATTAAAAAAAAAGGATTATTTTTAAAAATTTGAATTTTGGAAAGAGAATGCCTTTTAAGAAAATATAACAAACTTGCAGAGAAGGCTTGAGGACTATGCGGAAACATAAAGGAAAAAGTGCCGGAATAATTTTAAATTTATTAAAAAAAATTCCCAGAAAAAATTAAAAAATAACAGAAATTACAAATGACAACGAAAATGATGAGGAACAAAATGATGGTATACTCGAACCCTTCATAATTTTATTCTCCATAGCACTATTACTAATTCTGTCCGGAGCATTGTTTGCTACAACACTAATTAATTGGCTCCATAAAAGAAGGGATAGGTCTAATAAATATACAAATTCTGAAAGAAATTATTTTTACCCTTCTAGGTATTTAGAAAATAATTAAATAAAATTTAAAATTTTATTTTAAGTAATGAAATTGGAAGTCAATATTTTTACATTCCTCGAATTCAGAAGGATTTTGTTTTGACTTGAAATTGAATTTTTTTTAAAATATTCAAAAATAAAAAATTTTTTTTAAATTTGTTTCTCGTCTCTATTATGATTCTTATTATTTTTTTAATTTTTAAATAAACAAAAATTTTTTTTTAGAATTTGTGTTTCTTGTTTATACTGGGGACAAAACTGAGACAAGTCTTGAAGAAAAATCTCGGTTGTTGGGATCGATGTTCTTCGATTATCGAACTCGATTCTTGAACGACCCTTCCAGTCTTCCAGTCCGGTTTCTAGTCTATATGATTTCTAGTCTACCGGTTTTTAGTTTATTCTTCAGTTTTTAGTCTAGTCTATACGTTTCTAGACCGGTTTCTAGTCTGTCGACTCTCGTAGGACTCTTCCAGTCCGGTTTCTAGTCTATAGATTCATTAAGGAATTTTTAAAAATTTTTTAATAAACGAAAAATATTCTTAAAGGAAGACATATACTATTTCTCTGGCCCTTTTAATAATCAAAAAATTTTTCTGCTTTAGTCGCAATTTTTTAAATTACATTTTTAATGATAAAAACTAACAATTTAATAGTTAACCTATTAACTTTTATTGTTTAATTAAAGAAAGAAAATTGTTAACATAGTATAAATTCTTTTTAATAATTTTTGATAGACTTGAAAAGACACGTATTCATTTTTTTGATAAATATTTGAATTAATTTTTTGAATATTTTTGTCCAATTTTTTTCGTTAAAATTAATAAAATAGACACTAAATGATATTTTAAAATTATTATTTTTTAATTATAGCAGTATGAGAGAGGCAAAAAAGTTTAGACACGAGCAAGCATCGAATAATGCGATTTCTTGTCAGATCCGATGAACTATTGCTAGGTCCCTTGTCACCACGTAAAGTGCTCTACTTAATAGCTTCCACCTTCACTTTTAATAGGTGAAAGCCTACATTAATATTTAAGTGAAGAACCCCTTTAATAAATGAACCCCTGCATAGTAAACGTTCTAAATGTTGTTATACTGGATATACTGGACTCCTTCTTTAGATAAATAATTTTATTTTTTTAATTAAAATTTTCCAAAAATTTTTCCTAAATTTCTCCTATATAGATTTTTAACACAAATTTAAAAGTATCTCCCTTTAATTATATTCATTTGGACATATTATTAAATACATCGCGCATTTCCTATCTTTTTTAATATCCATTTCCTCGCCAAAATAACGCAAAAATAATTGTTCTCATTAAATCATTTTTACTTTTTTAGTGAAAATTATTAAAATAAAAAAATAAAAACAGACAGAGTGTCAATAAAAGAGAAAATCTGTCCGCAAAATTTTTTGGCCATAATTGTTATTTATAGATTAAAAGATAAAATGTCTGTGTTCTTCTTCTTTTCTCAAGCGTTATATGATTAATAATAGACCGGTTATTTTCTTTGTGTTCCCAAAAAGTCCGCAGGATTTATCCGCAAGTTTATTTTATTAAAATAAATTTTTTGCGGACTAAACTTGCGGATTTTGATGGAAGATAAAGGAAAGGACCGACAGACCAATTAAAATTTAAATGGAATTTTTATCATTTTTTCTGAAAAATTTTTTTTTGAAAAAAAAAATAAAAAATAAATTAAAGGACATAGGGAAAAATAGGGAAAAACGTTCAAGAAAATTTTAAAAAAATTTTAGAATTTTTTTTTCGAAAATTAAAATTTTTGAAAAAATCTTCCCCTTAAATTTATTGCTCATATTTTTATTTCTTTTTTTATTTTTTTTTCAAATTTTTGCCAATAATATATTCAATAATAACACCCATTTTTGGCACTTAACAAAAGCGAGAAAAGTCTATTATACTATAAAAAATGTCGATAATTCTCTTAAAAAAGCAGTGAAAATAATTTAAAAGTTAGTGGAGGAAATGACTTTGAATTTTATTTTATTTTATTAGGTAATAAATTTAATTTTTAATTAATCCAAAACATAATTTTAACTTGTCTAAACCTATTAACTACATATTTATTTTAAAATTATTTTCTGTGAAAAACTTGATTAGCAAAATACCTACCTTCCTTTTCAACATTTATTTCCTTAGAAAAGTGAACAACAACAATATTTGCACAAACCCCAGACATAAGTAAACCTGAAAAACATACCTACTAATATTATTATCCACCTATATATTTATTTGTTTTTAAATATTTGAAGTGTATTTTTAAATAAAAATTAACTTAAAATTATTTTCTTATTAAAAAGGATCTTTTTAATAAAATTCGTTGTCAGTCGGTTATTGTGCTTTTTTATGTTTTGTGTTTTTATTTAATTTTTTAATTGAATTAATAATTAATAAAAATAAAATTATTGTTTTAATATTTAAAAAAATTTTTTTTCAAAGCTCTCCTTCCCTTTCCTTCACTTTCTTTTTATTCTTTTTACTCCTCTCTTTCTTCCTCCACTTAAAAATGTTGAATTATCTTTTTTTAAAAAGTCTGTGAAATATTTTTTTAAAGCTTTTTTCTTCTTTTTAACTTTATTTATATAACCCTCCCTCCCTTCCACATCATTTTTCTAGTAATTCACAAAAGCTTCTTAAATTTTTAAGTGAGTGATTGCGCAGTCTTAAACTTAATTTTTTACATTAATATTTTGTACTCTTAAACTTAAGTTTTAAATAATTTACGCAACTTTTTTTAACAAAGTTTAATTTAAAGTTTTTAATCAGGTTTTAAGTTTTTAGATAAGTTTTATTTAAAGTTTGGAAACAAAGTTTTGAAACAAAGTTGGATACAAAGTTTACAGATTATTTAATGTTTAATTTTAGTTTCCGGAATGTTTCCGGAATTTTCGAACTTTTTTCTCATAATTTCTTTCCAACTTGTTTTCCGAATTCTTTTTCCGGAATTATTCCGGAATTTTTTAAATTATTTCACTGTCTCTCCCTTATTCTTAATTTCTACCATTATTGATATACTAAAAAATTGACAAGAAAAATTCCCCAAAATTGGCAGGCTAAAATTTTTATTCTATTTTTATTTCAAAATGTTAGTATTTATGCAAATCTCCCCTCCTCTCATATTTTCAGTCAAATATATTTAATAAAAATATTTACAGTCTATAAAATTATTAAATATAAAATCACCCCTTCAATGGTCACATGTTAGTCAAGGCTAAATATTTTTATATTTAAAAAAAATACCAAAATATTGCTTAAATCCATAACCATTAAAAATACAAAAATACAATTTTTCTTAAATACAATTTTCCATTCAATTGTAAAAAAATTTTTTTCAATATTATACACTCTTTTTTAAATAATTCTGCATGGCAATAAAATAAAGGATTAAGTTTGCGCTCTCCATAATATTCTCAACATTTTATTGTTGCACTATATTACATTGAAAATAAGTTTTAGTTAGAGAAAAAAAGCTTATTTTTTATTTTAATATTTCAATACACATAAAAACTTTTTTCCTATTTAACTTATATATTAACATACTACACATTTTTGTTCTGTATTTTATTATCTCATGATTTCCATAAAGTTTTATTTCTTTCCGGAAAGTTTATTTTTCAAAATTATCTTTAGAAAAGGTTGGAAAAAGTTTTAAAGTTGGTAAAAAGGAAATGATTTGAAAAAATAAACTTTATTTTGCAAACTTTGTTTTAAAACTTGCTCTCAAAAACTTAATTCTAAAACTTTATTTTACAAACTTGGAATGTATTAAAACTTGTTTTTGCATACCTTAAGTTTTAATTTAAAACTTTTTTTCGCAAACTTGAATTTATTTCGCAACCTTTTTTAAAAATTATTTTCTCAAACTTAAGTTTTAGAACTTTATTTTACAAACTTAAAACTTTTTTTACATACTCTTAAGTTTTAAACTTTTTCCCAACTTTTATTTAAAAATTCAAACTTAAACTTTCTTCGCAAACTTAGAATAAATTAAATTTTTAAGCAAATGGATTTTGATTATTGGGAACAAATAGAAGAAACTTTGCCTTCTAATAATTCTTTTTACACAACTACAACACCTCAATTACAAAAAACAGATTTTATTGTCCATTCAACTACAAATGAAATTGAAACAAGCAATTTTATAAATAATTCAGAAGAATATTTAATTAATAACAATAACACACAAAAGCCTTTAATTATTTTATTGTCTTCTTCCGCAAGGAGTGATAAAATTATTTCCTCCCCTTCTAATAATAATAATGTTACAAAAACATCAAAAAATATTGAAAGGTGAGAAAAACATGGCTTTCGACAGTCGAGAAAAAAATTTTAAAATTTTTTAAAAATCCGCAATTAATTTTTAAAACCCTCAGTTTCCGGATTTTAAAAATTAATTCTTGATACCTAGTTAGGAAAGAAAAATATACCTGTCGTCCTATTTATTTTTGAATAATTAAAATATTCTCCTAAAAATATAGGTCTTCTCAATTTTTTAAACACAACTTCCTTTTTTAAATTTGAAAAAAAATTTTAATGACTTTAAATAATCAATTTACTTAGTTTAATGTAATTTATACTATTTTATCAAAATTTAATAATTAAATATATAAATTTAATATAAAATTTCATGACTTACTACACGTTCCCAATCTCTCTTTTTTACCTTTTTTTGTTGTTCAAATATTTATCGTTCAATTTAACATTGTCATGGTATTCGCAAACAACTCTCGATCAATTTTCTCTTTTAAATTTTATTAAAAGATGAACGTTCAAAAAAATTTTTTTTAATTTTTTTATCTCATTTGAATTTTAAATTAATTATTATACTCTTAAAATTAAAAAAAAATTTTTTAATTAAAAAATTAATTTACAAGGCTTTCAACTCCATATGCCCGAATGCCTGTAATATTCTCCTCTAATAATAATGAAGATACAAATATATACTCAACACCTACACTAACCCCCGTATACAGAATTCGTCGTGATTCTCATCCAGAATCTTCCAAAAACAGTCCTAAATTTATTCAAAAATCCTCACAAAATATTTCTATGCAGCACCCACAATTTCACGATTCTACCCCTTCTTGTTCTACAATATCATCTAATGTGGTAGTTGAAGGTGCGGCTGTATGTGCTGTTTGTGGAGATGTAAATAAATAAATTTAAAAAATTTTTTTCATTTTTTGGATGGATTTATATAAATAAAATGAAGAAAAAAATTTAAAAAAAAATCAAAAAAAATTCTGAAAATTTTTTTAAAAATCAGGGTCACGCCAAATTACACTATGGAGTGTTAGCATGTTACGGCTGCAAGGCAAAATATTTTCTAATAAATTAAAAATAAATTAATTTATTTTAGGGCTTTTTCAGACGAACCCTGACAGGTTTAAATTTACTAAATATAAAATCAGTTTAATTAATCTAGGCAATTATCGTTATATTTGCCGATTTGGAAATAAATGCATCGTTAATAAATTCCAAAGAAATAGTTGTCGGTGTTGTCGATTTAATAGGTGTATTGAAGTTGGGATGGATCCAAAAGCTGTACGGCCGGATAGGTTTTAAAATATTTCGATAATTGAATAAAAATTATAAATTTTTTAGAGATTTGACGGGAAAACAGCGAGTACCTCGCGTTCGTAAAAGACCCATTGGGGAAGAATTAATTGGACATATGGTAAATTAATTAAATAATAGATAGTCTTATGCTAAATAATTTTAGATGAGACTCCACCAAAATAATGACTGGACTCGCAAATTACCTTCGGAATCTAGACTGTTATTAATGCAATTAATGAATATTGAATTAAATGTAAAATTAAATTTAGTTTAAAATTTTAATTTACTCACTATTATACTCACTATTATATAATAATAATAACTCACTATTAGTATTATCACTATTACACCTGGAAAGTCCCGGATCCTGGCAAAGTCCCGGATACCGGATATTTGGGCTTTTCCGGATCAGAACGTCTGAATCCAGCAGCCCTCTCTCTTTTGGATAAGCTCCTCCTAGTGACCAAACAACTCTATCCACAATTAACAATAATAAATTTAAGGTAACCAAAGGAGATGAAAACAATGGAGATACACTTCTTAATCCTTCATCTTCACAATTAGCTAATCCAACTGATGATATTCATCAAAACAATAATGATAATCCTTTAAAGAACGTTTCATTAAGAGAACTCTTTGAAAATAGACCAGCTAGTGCTAAAAGAACTCAAGTATTTTTTAAAATAAATTTTATATCTTTCATGCTATCCCCTCATATGTTTATGAGATAGTCAAGTCCTTAGGAGGTGCTAGATTGGAAAGAGCCCCCATAGAGAGAAGTCTCTAATTATATACTTTTCTAAAATTAATTATAAATTTCCTTAAAAGATGTGTTATGAACCCTCAAGAATGGCCAAACCAGAGGAGCTTTCAAAAATTGCTCATCGAGGTGCGATTGCCGCTGTTGATTGGGTAGAATCGTTAATGGAATTGGTCATTGACTCAGTTAATATAAATACTTCGGATAAGGCAAAGATTAATTTTAATAAGCTTTGATATATTTTTTTAACATTTAAAGATATCGATGGTTAAAAATTGTTACGCTCCTCTAACAATTTTTAATTTTTCTGCCCGGACAGCTCAAAAAACTCAAAATCCCGATATTCTCTGCCTTTGTTCTTTTTCTTATGTGCCTAGAAAATTACCAGCAGAATTTAATGGATCAAAGTATTTTGTTAAATTTGAATTTTAAAATTTATTTAAATAAATTAGCCATCTTTCAAATAATTTAATTGATCGAACCTTGAATGAATTGGTTGGACCGTTGCGCAAACTAGCTTTAAAGGAGGAGGAAGTTGTGGCCTTGAAAGCAACCATTATTTTGGATCCGAGTATTTAATTAATATTTTTTTATGTTTTTCGGAAAACTTTCCGGAAATATATATTTTATAAAGAATAATCATATGTAATAGAACCGGAAAATGTTTTAATTTATTTAACTTTCCGGAATATATTTTCATAGAATATATTCAACTTTACGGAAAAATATTTTTATGGGCAATATATTATTACCAACTTTCCGGACATTTTAATTAAATTTTCCGGAAATAGAATATATTAGACTTTCCGGAAATAGTTATATTTTTATAAATTAAAGATGCTAAAAACCTCTCGGAGGAAGCTCAACATGCTACCTCTGCCTTACGCAATGCTGTACAAGATATGCTTTTTCATTCAGTAAAAGAGTTGCATCCTTCACAAAATGCAGCCTCTCGTTTTGGCAATTTATTATTATTGTTGCCAACAATTACTGTTAATTTAGAAATTTTATTTTTAAAAATCTTTTTTATTTAGACTCTTTCTGGTTTAATGAGTGAAAATATGCAATTTTGTCAAGTTTTTGGCTGGACAGATCCTTTACTTAATGAATTATTTAATAACGGGGATGAAGAAAAAACAGCTTCTTATAATCAAGAAGGGCCTTTGAGTGCTTTTCTTGCAGATGAGGATGCTTTTGATTTAACTACGAGCGGTGGTCCTCCACCTGTTTCTTATAGCCCACCAATGCTGGGAGGTGAATCCTCTTCTCATGGCAATTATTCGGTAATCATCTAGTGATCTTTATTGGTTCCAATGTTTTGGAACAAGAACCATGGAACTTGGGAACTTTTAGAGCCCTCAGAAACTAAAACTTTTGGATTATCAGAAATTTGGGCCATTAGTAGCCACTAGTTTCGGCTTCTCTTCGGAGTCATCAATAGCCTTGGAAATGTTCGACTTTTTGGAGCCGATAAATCATATCTCTCTATATAGATAAAATTTTATTCAATTTATCAAATAGGCCTACGAACAGCCTTCCCCTCCACTCCAACCATGCTCTTCCTCATCTTCTAATTCATCCTCTTCCCCATTTACTTCCTCTTCATTATCTTGTGTATGTTTAACAGAAAAATGTGAAATGAGTACACAAACTGATATAATTATGAATTTTGAGCCATCAACAAATATTAATAATAGTCCAATGATGGAATGTTGTTCTAATCAAACAGCTTTAAATCCGTTAGATTTTGATGTTGGGTGTAGTAATGATAATGATATGTTTTTTGATGGAGAACAAGTAAAAATTTGTTTTTTTTGAATTTGTTATTAAGTTTGTCCTGAAGAAGAATCCGCAAAAAAGTAAAATAAATATTGTTTAAATAAAACTTTCCGGAAAATTAAATTAATTAATCTTTCGCTAAAAAACATTAATAACAAGCTAATTATTATTAAACTTGACCGCAAAATGATTAATTGAAGAACTGGGTGTGAGGAACTGTTTAAGAAGTAATTTGAAATGACTTATTCCAATTCATTAAGAGACTTATTTAAGTTCCAATGATCAAAATTTTTTTTTCCAATTCCAAAACAATAATATCCTATAATGAGGTCTAACTGCAATTAGATTCAGATATAAATATTAATTTCAATATCTTGTTTTTAATATTTCAGGTTAATTTCAACGATTTATCAGCACACGGCCATTCTTCATTCCAAGATATATTTTTTAACAAAGATTCGGACAATCTAATTAACCAAAATAATTCAATTGAAGACTTTCCAACTTCTTCAGATTTTTTATTTTTTGGTGAAAATGGGGAAGCATTAACAAACTCAAATATATTAGACTTTAATGGATTAATGCAATAAATGAGGAATTTTATAATTGTTTTTGTAAATATAAAAATTTTAGTTAATTATTTAGATGTTTAAAAATATTAAATAATAATAAAATTTTATTTCAAAATTTTTCTATGAATTTTTTTATAAAAAAGGCACTTGCGCATCGACACTTGCGGATTAAGCCTTAATCTGCAAATGTCGTATTCATTTAATATTTATAAATAAAAATGTTTTTAAGCTTTTTATTATTTTTAAATAATATTTTTATATCGATCAGATCGATGTGCTTATTTTACTAATATCCCCCAAGGTCAAAGACTTTCGTCTGTCATCTTCAACATTTTTAAATAAATAAATAGCATTCCTATATTGTAATAAAATAAATAATAGTTAAATAAAACTTTCCGGAAAATTAAATTTATTTAGTAAAACTTTCCGGAAATACATTAAATAAATAAAACTTTCCGGAAAATTAAATATAGGTATATTTAGTAAATCTTTCCGGAAATACATTAAATAAATAAAACTTTCCGGAAAGAATTAATATTCAAATAGAAAACTTTCCGGAAAATACAACTTTCCGGAAACAAAATATATTCAATAAAATTCTCCGGAAATATAACATTCCGGAAGGTTTTCTATAATTAAATAAATTGATCAAAAAATGGAAATACTATTTATTATCGTTTATGCAATAAATTAAACTAAGTAAAATACGTTTTGCTCTATTTATTCTTCAAAATAATATCGCATGATATTTTATATTTCCTTTTATGCATACTATTCTTTTAAAATAATATTTTTTAATCATTTTTTATTAAAAAATTTATTTATTTTTTCTTTTTTTAGCATTGCGCGACGATCAAAATTGTTTCATTGATGACAGTTTTTTCGTTAAATAAATTAAATTAATTTTCCTATTACCCACTTTTCACACACATTTTCTAATATATTTTATGATCATTATCGCAAACATTTAACGATTTTTATATTTTAAATAAATATAATTTTAAAAATATTTTTTATCTATTTTAGTCCGCAACTGAAATTCTGTAAATTTTATTTTAGTTTTCTGCAAATATCATGAATTAATTTTATTTTTAAGAAAATGTTTGATTTTCTTAGACCAATTCAAGACCCTACTCTAAGAATAATGATACCTGAAGAAATTTTGGACAGGCATCAGCATCACAGTCACCATGGATCGGCCAGCAACAGTCGAAATGGAAATAGCGGACAATGTGTAAGGGAAAATAAAATTAAAAAAAATATTTTTTTAGTGTACCCTCCGATTTACCCTTCCATTAGCTTAGATAAGCAGGGTTATTAATTTATGAAGGTCGATTATTCACTAAAATTTCTTGGGTTATAATGAACCTGATTAACATTATTTTTGTTATTTTATAAAATTCTATTAATTAAAATTTATTTTTGAAAAATAAAATTATTAGTCACACAAGAATGTAAAATTCCTTCTTTTTCTCTTTAATTTTATACCCAACTTTTCAATAAAATTAATAGAGTTCTTGCTTCGATGAGTCAGAAGAAGATGATTATGGTGATAATGTTGGAGGAGGGGGGATGGCTCTCACACCTCCTCAAATTAGGCGCAAATTTAAGGCATATACCGGTTGGTTATTAAAATAAAAACAAAAAAATGTGCAAGATTGAATGTTAAATTTAATTATAAAAATAAATTAAAAATTTAGTTAAAATGTAGATAAACATTTTTTGAAAAGAAAATACTCAAATTTTTAAAAAAAATAAAATGGATATTAAATTAAATATTGTCCCTTTAAAATTTACTCCTTCTACAGTAATGCAACGATCGGGCTTTCAACATACTGAGTATAAGTTTATTTAATAAATTAACTATGTTTTCCGGAAAAATATTAAATAAATATAACTTTCCGGAAATTGTATATTAAAGCATAATAAAGTTTTCCGGAAATGTATTAAAATACAACTCTAATATATATTCTTCCGGAAAAATATTAAATAAATATAACTTTCCGGAAATATTAATGTATTAAGAAATAATATAGTTTTCCGGAAATGTAATAGAATACAACTTTAATATTAAGGAATATATGTTTTTCCGGAAAGAATTAAATAAATATAATTTTCCGGAAATTATATAAAATAAAACATGTTAAGGCTTCCTGAAAATATTAATATACCCAATTAATATCTAAAAATAAATCTTTTCCTGAAAGTTATAATAAAACATAGTATTTTTCCGGAAATGTATTGAGAAAATACGAAAAATACACCATTTTTAAAATAATTAGATATGTACAAATTCTTACTCATCTATGCAAGGCAGAAATATTTATTTCCGCTATTTATGGTATTCATGGCTTATATTGTCCTGGATTTGAACAAGTGATTTTTATAAAAAAATTTTATTTTTAATTTTCATATAATTAGGAAAGTGCTTATCAGGGGACTTGTCATATAAATGTTCTCTCTTCCCTAGTTGGGTTATTTACGGGGGGAATGGGACTTGGAGCTGTTCACAGGTGTTTTATGATTAACAAATTTTTCATAAATTTTTTATTTCTTTAAAGATTTCGTTGGAGGTTGGTCAGAAAATTAAATTTTTTATTTATTTAATTAATTAAAATTAACAATATAAAGGACGATGTTGGTTTGTTGGCTAATTATGTATGCTTAAAAAATTAATTTAATAAGAATTTAATTTTATTATTTTATAGGTGCATTATTTCTTCAGTGGCTAATCTTCTATCTGTAACTTTAAATATTTTTCCCCAAATTTTTTAATTTAAATTTTAGGTAATAACAACAGGTGTTTGGCTAGGTATCTTATTTTTAATTTTATCTGAAAAAATTTAAAGACCACCTAAGCAAGTTAAAATCTCGTACGGGCCTAGCAAATGGCCTTTCTGGATTGATGCTTTTAGGCAATGTTCTAGTTGGTGTTTGTTTTATTCTTACATCAGTAATTATTTGTCATTATTGGGCATCAAATTCAACAAGATACCAGCCAGTAGGGAGAGTTGCGGTAAATGAAAAATTTTTTTCGGATTTTTTAGAAGCCTAGCTATTTTCTAGAATCTCTAAATTTTATAAAAAAAATAAAAAAAATGAAAAAATTTTTTTTCATAGAAGAGAACGCTTCCACGCACTCATCAGGGTAAACGTCGCTCTACTAAAGCTACAAACTCATTATCTACAATTGGTTTTAAAAAATAATTAAAATAATAAAATTGGAAAATATTTTTTAGGAGGAAATAAAAATTATCCGTATACGCAAAATGACGGATTCTATCAAAACAATTCAGAATTTGAAAATAAAAATGATACAAATGGACAATCATGTAGTTCTATTAGGGAAGAAAGAATAAAAAATAATAGTGAATTGAATGATAATATAAATATTGTTTAATGTTAATTTACATTTTAATTTAATTTAATATTTATTATTTTTATAAAATAAATTTTTATCGTTTTGCGGACAAAACAAAAATAGACTAATATTAAAAAAAATAAATCATAAGCGTAAAATAAATAAGTCCGGAAAGCATAAAAAATCCGGAAGGCATAAATCCGGAAAGCATAAAATAAATAAGTTTTCCGGAGATCTAATAAAATAAAATAATTGGTTTTCCTCAAGATATAAATACAAAATTAATGCTAATTAAAATGAAATTTTATTTAATTAATTTTTTATATTTAATATTATTTTTAAAAAATATTTTTTAATTATCATTAATTTAAAAGTTGTTTTTTCTAAATATAAACTTTTATTTAAAAAATAAAAATATAAATCTTCTTCACAGACCACCCACTAGGAAGATTTATTTAATAACTGGAAAACATGGATTATTAAAATATAAAAAATGCTAATAATATTATAAGTTTTATTTGATTTTATCTAATATTAAACATAAATTATATTTTATTTTGTGATAATTAAAATATAATTATAATATTTTCAGAAATTAATGAGAAAAATTAAATCAAAATCAAAAATTATTTATTTTTATATTATTCGATTTTTAATAATTTTTTCGACACTTTTTCTACTATATAATGTTTTAAAGGCTATACAAGTAACTAAAAATACACCTACAAATTTTAATAAAAATAGTAAGACAAAGAAAAGGTTCGAATTAATTAAATAATAGAGCAAGTTTATTTAAACTTTACGGAAAAAGTTTATTTTACAATATTAATTATATTACTACTTTCCGGAATGTTGTATTATAAGCCTTCCGGAAAGTACTATATTTATATACTATAATATTATTTAATCTTTCCGGAAAGTATATTTATTTCCTTTTCCGGAACGATTTATTAAAAACTTTCCGGAAAAAGTTTATTAATAATTTACAGATTGTTTTATTATATTCCTTCCGGAAGGTTATATTTATTTGCTTTTCCGGAAATGTTATATTCTCTAATAAGTTTAATGAACTTGCGAACATTTTAGTTAACTTTGCATAATTTAAAATTTAATTTTAGTCAATCTCAAGAAATGGCTTATAGTATTACTGTTAAAAAATTTAACAATTTATCAATAAACAAAATATATGGAAAGGAATTTAATTATGAATTTATTAAATTATTAAATAAATATAAATTATCTGATGAATTTACTTTAAAAAAGAAAATTAAGGTAGGTTTATTTTTAAATGAAATTGATGACGGAAAAAATAGGTTGAAAAGTTTAAAGAAACTTAAAAATTCAAAAACTAAAAAAAAGTTGCTATAATATAATTCAAGCAGTACATCCCATATAACTGTTCGTCTACAGATTGTACTGCTTGAACTTTAAAATATTATTTTTGAATTCATTTTAGACAAAAATCAACTTACAGGGTTAGAGTCAAAAATAAACATATTTTAATATATTAAAAAAATAAATTTAAAGGTCAAAAGACCAGGTGAAAAAGGTTTTGTTTTTGTTGTCGGCTCAAATAAATCATTCTTTAATTATCTTCGAACTGTTTTGGTAAATTTAAAGCGAGTATTTGGTTGCAAACAAAAAATTATTGGATTTGATTTGGGTGGAATTAACGAAGAAATTAAAATGGTTCTTAAAATAATTTAAAAAATTATTTTAAATTTTAATAGAAAAAAGAAATAGATTTAGTTTGTGAATTGGAATGGAGAAAATTTGATTGGAATATTATGCCTAAAAGTGTACATTCCTCACAATTCTTTGCCTGGAAAATTTTTATTATGGCTGTATATTATTTTAAAATAATTATTTTATCTAAAAGAAAATCAAAATTAATTTTCAGCAAATATTCTCAGAGTTTGACACTTTTATTTGGTGTGATACTTCAATACAATTTGTAGAAGCTTCTGCTTTAATTCCATTATTTGACTCTATTGAAAACGGGAGTATTTCACCCGTTGTTCTTCCTAGTGGTTAAAAAAGAATTTTATTAAATAAATTATAAATACAATTTTAAGATAATCACCATGGTATTCGCTTTGCTACGAACCCAAGTAAGAGAATATAATATAAGATTCCGGAAAATTTATAATAAAACATAAGGGTTTTCCGGAAAATACTACCTAAATAATAATGAAAAAAGATGACTTCCGGAAAGTTTATTATAGAATATAGTTTAGTCCCGGAAATATTAATTATGGAAATACATGTTTTTCCGGAAAATATTAATATTTATTTAATATTGAAGACAATGGTTTCCGGAAAGTTTATAATAAAACATAAGGGTTTTCCGGAAAATATAACTATTTAATTAGTATTGAAAATATTTGTTTTCCGGAAAGTTTTTAATAAAATATATTTTTCTTTCCGGAATATATTAATTTATGCAAATAAATGTTTTCCGGAAAATATAAATATAAGTAATAGATATTAAAAGCATGTTATTTTTCCGGCAAAGCTATAAGTAAATATATGTAACCTTCAGAAATGTTTATAATCATGTTACTTTTCCTGACCTAATTATAGGAATGTATTCCTATTTGCCAATGATTACCGATTGGATAAATGCAAGCTCAAAATGGGATTCTAACATGTATGAAGCTAATTTACTTGTATTCCATAAAAGCGAATATACAAGAAAATTTCTTAAATGGTTAGTAAATAAAAATGAAAAATTAAATTTGAATAAAAGGGCTCTTCTCTGTGCAGCTACTCAAGAATGTATTGAGCCAGCTTCTTCAGCGCTTTATTGTAATGATCACATGTTAGGGTTAATTGGAGTTTGTCATAGACAAGACCAAAGTGTTTTTAATATTTTAAATGTTAATAGTGAATATCAGAGGTGGAGTGAAAATAATAAAGGTAACCGTAAAAAAATAAAATTGAAGTGAAAATTATTTTTAAGATGAAAAGACTTTCCTACCGCATTATCATAAAGACCATCCAAAGAAGAGAATGAAGCATGCAATACAAAGAAGAACAGATTTGGATTCAAGAATAGATTTTAAGAAAGTAGTTGCTTGTTGTTAATGATACGATACTATGTAATAGTTTCCGGAAAAATAATGTTATATTATATACTTTCCGGAAAGTTATATTTATTTTATACTTTTCCGGAAGGCATGTATTTCGTTGTTAGTTATATTATTTCCGGAGATAAGTGTTTTATTATAAAGTTTATTATAGCTTATACTATATATAGTATTCCTGAAACCCTGTATTTTATTAATTAAATAAATACATATTTACATAAATAACGTTTAATTTTAAAAACATTTAAACTTCATCGCTATTTTGTTTGGGAGTTATTTCTGTCCACGATTCATTTTCTACAGAAATTTGTTTTCCTTTTGTCCAGTCAATAGGCGATTGTTCTTTTCCACATTCTAATTTTTAAAAAATTAATTTGCTATAATAAATTAATTTAATACCCTTCAATTTTTCGCATGTCTTGTATGGCTTAAATTTTGTATCAACTTCATTATAGTGCCTAAGTCTCTGTCGTTGACTTGTATCAAGAATGCTTTCCATATCACTCCAAATTTCGCGAAAATTATGCACCAATTTGGAATGACAACGGCGTCGGTACTGAAAATATTGGTCAAATTTTGTGATAATTTTGGCTAAAATTATACCTCAAAATAACGATTACATAAATGCTTTATCCAATGTTTAAGTAGACGTTTGGTACTTGATTGACGATAATGTTGAAAAGCATAGAAAATAACTCTAAATAATTCAGAAAAAGTCATCCGGAAAGTTTAAATGATTTATTATATTATTTCCGGAAAAGTATATTAGTTCCGGAAAATTATTTCCGGAAAAGTATATTAGTTCCGGAAAATTATTTCCGGAAAAGTATTTATGTAGTAAATCATCCGGAAACGAATTATTTTTAAATATATTTTTTCCAAAAAAATGGTTTATTATAAACTTTCCGGAAATTATAAACTTTCCGGAAAGTTATATTCGTTAAATGATTTTCCGAAAATCATGTATTCTTTCAAATAAAAATTTCATAAAAATATACTTTTGACAATTATCGCAGATTTCACTTGGTGGAAGGGCATCTACTTTGCCTACGAATCCAATTTGTATAGAAATGGGATCATCGCCAAGTAACTTTTTAAAGAAATTAAAATATTAATCTTAATTAGTATTATATTAAAAATTAATTAAATACCAAAATTAGTAATAATAATAACGGTAAAATTGTAAAAAATTTGGGAAAGCATTTTAATAAAAAATTTGAGTTATTATTCATTCCTCCTTTTATTGCTGATATTCTACAGATTTTTTTAAATTAATTATTTTTATTGTTCATCTTATCTATAAATATTTTTAAAAATTATTTTGAAAAAATAATCTCCAAAGAATGATTTTTCAAAATTAAAGGGAATAATGGGAATAAATAAAAAATTCAAAATAATTGACCATGACTGAAATTCGGCGACTATCACATACAGCTACGACCTCAAATAATTTTTTTTTGCTTTTTTTACAAAAATTAGTTTGGTAAATAATTATTACTAATAAAGATTGCACATATTATAATTAAAAAATAAATTTCTAAAAATAATTCTCCAAAAACTCCATCATTTATTTATTCAATTAACTTATAAAATTTAAAAATTAAAATCAATTTATAATAATTTTAAAATAAGAAAAAAACTAGCCATACTAAATGAATAACATAAAAAAATGGAGGGTGAAAAGCACTTGGGTCAAATTCTGATTTTATACATAGTTATAATATAAATCTATATTTCCGGAAAACGTTAAAGAATCAGGTTAATAAACTTAGGTTTCCGGAAAACTTAATTTTCAGAATAAATAAATCAAACGATAAACTTAAGTTTCCGGAAATATTAAAATATAAGCTTGTTTCCGGAAAGGATTATTTGAGAGTATGCATGTAAATAAACTTAAGTCCTTATATTTCCGGAAAGCATTATTTCAGAATATCAAGTAAATAAACTTAAGTTTCCGGAAAGCACTACACAAATAAATTTGTTGAATAAACTTTACAAAGAAAAATAAATTTCCTAAAAATTTAATAAAATCAGTGAAAATATTACACATAAAAATAAAATAAATGAGAAATACATTTTCTTTTTTCAAAAAAAATTTTTTTTTATTTTAACAAAATAAAGAAAAAGTATAAAAATTAAAATTGAATAAAAAAAAGTTTTAAAAGAATTTTTTAATTGATTTTAAAAGGAGAAAATAATAAAAAAAAGTTTAAATTTATGTTTGTGTGATATAATTGTATTTGCGACAAAAATGTAAAAATTGCACGCATAAAAAGCTGGTTGGAAAAAAAGAAAAAAAAAGAATTTAATTAAAAATCGAATAAAATAAATATTTAAAAATAAAAGAGTTAAAGAAAAAAATCAAAGAGTTCAAGCAGTACTTTACGAAAAAGTGTTCATCTACATTGTGTACTGCTTGAACTTTAAAAATGAAATTTTTTTTAATTTTTGTGAAGTTTCTAATTTTATAATTAATAAAAGAAAATATTTTTACCATATAATCAATTATTTTAGTGGATAATTAAGAAAAAAATATTAAATGTGAAAGATGTTATGTGTTATACACCAGATTCATTGAAAAAATATAATTTGAAAGCACGAGTGTGAATGATTTTAGGGAGATGATCATATAGGAGGAACGAAGAAAAAAATTATTAAAAATAAAAAAAATATTATGTTTAACTTTGTTACGGGTATTTTTTTTTTTGGAAATTATTGAAAAAATTAAAAAAATAATTTTTTGACAATTGAACAACGAATAAAAAATATTTTAGAAAAATATAAACAAAAATTAAAGATTAAAATTTTTAACACTCAAAAATAAAATATTTTGAAAGTTATTTTTTAACATAAAAATATTATGAAATTTCAAGGGAAATATAAAAATTTTTTTAAAAAATATTCGCAACAAAGTTAAAAATATAAATCTAGTTTTTGAATAAAAATATATTTAATCGTTGGACTAAAAATAAAATAAAAAAGATAAAAATAAATTTATATATTTATACATATATGGATTAAAAAAATGGAAGGGATTTGGTCGTTCAAAAACATAAAAGGAAAATTTTTCACAAAATTAAATTCAAAATTTAGTAGTATATTTTTAGGGAAAATCATTAGGCTGTATCACCTATTTAACAGAAATAAGGGAGGGAGAAAATAAAATTTCTCCAAAAAATATATTAAATAAATATATAAACCGGTCCAATAATCTACCTATATTAAAAAAATAATTTTTTTTGATCCTAACAAAATATTCACTCGAAAATCATTTTCTAGTCCCGTTCTAATTCTTCTTTCGGTTCTTTTTTGCAACAAAAATAAGCTGGATTATTTTGATTTTTTAGAGAAGAAGCAAAAGAGGATTGGGATGTTGGTGGTGGAGGTGGTGGAGGAGGGGGAGGTTGTGGAGGATTTTTACGTTGTTCAAATATTTGTTCAGTGTCAGTATTTAAAATAAAAGGGATCTGTGGGGAAAAATTAAAAATAGATAAATTTATTTTTTATAAAGAACGTACGACTGTTTCTATCGAAAGACTGCCAATTAATCCACTTAAATTTAAAAATAAATTTAATTTTATATTAAAGTAGTAGAAATTAACTTTAAAGTTATACTAGATTTCCGGAACCCTTAAGAAAACATGTATTCATTAATATTAATAATTTTCGGAAAATATTTTTTGTTATAAACTTTCCGGAAAAATAATAACATTGTTTTATATAAACTTTCCGGAAGGTATATTATTTAATACATTTCCGGAAACATGTATTTCAGAATTTTATAATTTCCGGAAAATAACAATTCCTTATATTCTTTCCGGAATGTTATATATTATTTAAAACATTTCCGGAATAATTATATCCTATTAAGTTCCGGAAATAATACTTATTATTTAATAATATTTATACCTGAAAAATAATTCTACAATTAATTGTTCATTAAATAAGCGCAAAATAGGTAATAACTGAAGAAGTTGTGAATGCCTCTCTATTGCAGAAATTAATGAAGTTAAATGATTGTCTGCTATTGAAGGAATTTTTCCTTTTAGAATAGTTGCCTCAGGCGTTTTTTGAGATTTGTTCTCGTTTTCTAGATTTATTCTAGTTAAGAGACCGACTGGTTCACTTTCACTCCTTTGAGGTCTTTCCTCAGAAGCATTATTAATATCTTTGCTTTTGCTTCTAGTATGATGTCTATCAGTAATTGAAGCAGCTTCGGGTAAGCAAAAATTTGTTGCTTCATTGCTATTCTTGCTGCTACACGAAAGAAGCCTTTTCCTCTTTGTTGGAGGCTCTTCAGAATTAGATCGCTGTTTCTCCTCAACAGAAAAATGTTGAAAATTACTTGAGTGAGTAAAGGCAGCAACAGTATGAGCAAAAAGCTCTTGACAAGCTCGAGAATTAAACTGGCGCAAAAATGGTACAAATTGAGCTAAGAATAAATTTCATTTTTTTCACAAAAATTTTAAAAATATTCACCATCTTCAAGCAATCCTTCAGTACTGAAAGCAATAGCTTTCATATAAGCAAATTCGGTAGCTGATAAACTGAGATTACGTATGCGCTTCTCTAGATTAAGTAATTGGTTAATTTGAGAACATAATTTGTCGTAATGATCACGATTAATTTGATTACCTTTAAATTGTTAAAAATGATAATTGATATGAATTTTTGATAAAAAAATTTTTTTTTTAAATTTTAGTATGTACCATATTTTAAGAGACTGCCAAGATGATCCTGAATGCTGCGAAGCATTGAAGTCAGATCCAACTCCTGAGCACATTGGCAAAGACCAATAATAAAAAGGTCGCACCATCTTAAACGCATCAACCATTCTACTAGTGAATGTCTGAAAATAAGCTTGAATTAATTTCCGGAAAATTATTAAATTCCGGAAAAATACATTATTACATTTCCGGAAGTATTTTAAATAGTATTTCCTGAAAATATATTTATTTCCTGAATTAATTTCAGGAAAATCATAAATAATTACGCAAAAGTTTTCCGGAAAGTTTAATTTTAGATATTTATAGCGAATAATTTTTTTCCAAAATTACGAAGAATCTTATATATTTTTATAAACGTATATTACTTGTCTGATAAAGCGCATATTCCCTTAACCCAATGAACGGATAGGAAAAGAAGACGAGAAGCACTTTCACAAATATAACCCAATGCTTGTTTATGATCTTGAGAAGAAGCATCATTTCCTTTATTTCCTTCTCCATTTTTATCCAAAGAAGGCCTAGCAGGAATAGGCAAATCAAATATCACACTTTGTGTATCTATCAATGGTTGATCTGTATGCTCAAATATTAATTCTGAACTAATTAAAGAATGTTTTTGTGGGGGATGTATTGAAATGTTTGTTGATGTTGTAGCAGGCAATACAGCGTTGACGGAAATTGTTGAATCACGCGAAGATCCGGTAGTTGAAGAATGTTGTTGATGGTGTTGGTTGTTTAAATCAACCATTAATAATTGCTGTTGTTGCTGTTGATGATTGTGGGCATTCTATAAGATTCATATTAGATAAAGGAGGAAGGACTTGAGGATCAATCGAGATGAGCTCTCGATATTTAGGGAAATATTTTAACGACATAACAGATCTCGTCCCTATCCGACCTCTAGTTTTAAGCTTTAAGAAATCACAAGTACCTGCAATCCAACAACAAAATCTGTAGCCATATCTGAATGTTGTTGTAGTTGATTATTATAATTCTGCCCCATAAATTCTCTATTTAACAAATGTGCCAAAAAACTGTTGCTACTTCCAACAAATTCATTAGTTGATGGAGAAGGGGGTGATTGTGAAGAAGTACTTGTAGAGCTTTGGCTTCCAATAATTGTTTGTTGTTGATGATGACGAGGAGAGACAATAGTTCCTCTTCCTAGATTTAATATATTCCCCGAAGTGTTCGTAAAAAATGATTTTAACAAGGGAGAAGTAGTTGTTGTTATTGGACTTGTAATGTTTCCAAAGGAAGGAATTAATGTTGAAGAACTTTCGGAGCAAAAAGGAGCTGTTGAAGACGTTTCATTAAGCTGTAAAGATTGTTGAAGTAAATGTTGCTGTTGATGATGTCGGTTAACAAATGCTAGAAGACCTTGTTGTATGTTGTTGTATTGACTTGATTTGGATAAAATGTGTTGTTGCTGTTCAGGAGGAGACTGAAAATAATAAGTTAAAATTAAAATTCAAAATTAATATTTTAGTGGATTTTTGCTTCCGGAATGCCTAATATATTCCCTTATTTATATTATTTCACTTCCGGAAAGTCTACTAATTACTCGGTAGTATTTTATTTTCCGGAAAGTTTAATATAATGTATATTTCTATTAATAAAAGTATTCCGGAAAAGAATACAATTGAATTTCCGGAAGGTTTAAAAATATTTCTTCAGTAATAATTTTGCTTCCGGAAAGTTTAATATATTCCTGTATATAAATATTTCCGGAAATAGAATATTCTCATTTCCGGAAAGTTTAATATACTTCCTTCAGTAAATTGTATATGTATATCAATTAAAAGTTACTAATACATACAAATAATTTTACATTATTAATATTAAATTTAACTTTAAAAGTATAATAGTGATAATTTTTATTAAAATTAAATTCTAAATAAAATACCTAAATTAAAATTATAAATTTTTTTAAATTTTTTCTTACATTTCTAAAATTCTCTTCCCCTCCTCTATCATCATCTTTAGTTATAGTACGTTTCCTGGTTGGTGTAAAACTAATTCCAGAATTTGTTTGATTTAGTGTTGAAAACGAAGTGGATGAAGACGGAGTAGAAGTGGACAATACACAATTATTAAATAAATTTGTAGTTAAAGAAGATTGGTTATTAGAAGATGATAAAAATGAAGTAGAAGAATGGGAAGGAAGGGACAAATTAGATGCATTAATTGAAGGAAAACGATTTCTTAAAGTCGCAACAACAGCAGCTACTGCAGAAGAACTATGATTATTGTTATTGCTGCAACTAGTAGAAATTGCAGCTGATGCAGCCGCCAAAGCTGCATTCATTGGCCGACGTTCAGCTTGGACAGCTTAAAAAATAATTGAAAAATGGCCAAAAAATTAAAAGGAATTTTTATTTACATTCACTTTTCATCCCATTAGTCAAACATTTCTTTAATCGACAAAATTGACAGCGATTCCTGTGGAATTTAGTAACTGGACAATCCTTGGTGCCACGGCAAACATAGGCAATTTGTTTACGTATAGAGCGTTTGAAGAAGCCTAAAGTAATAAACTTGAGGGTATTATAGAAATAAAACCGGAAATATAATATAATTCCGGAATTATATTAAATATTCTAGTAGTTATAATATTCCAAGTTTATTAATTATTACAAGTTATGTTTATTTAATAGAGTAAGGTTGTAACTTTTCCGGAAATATAAATTTCCGGAAAAATTTATATTATAGTAAATATATTATAAGTTATAGCCCAGGTTTATTTAATATGTATTAAACTTGTATCGGCTCCGGAAATATAAATACAACAATATATTTTCCGGAATTATAATTATCAGGTTATATTTCGTATATTTAATATCCAAGTTTATTTAATACAGATTTTAATTGATATTAAATAAACTTTTCCGGAAACTATATATTTATATTTCCGGAACGTTAATGTAATACAATTTAAAAAAATCACAACTTGCCTTTACAACCTTCGCAACTTATAGCGCCGTAATGTCTTCCTTAAGAAAAAATATATAAAATTTATAAAAATATAAGTAGAAATTTCAAAACAAGCTTAATTTTTACCCGATGCTTTATCACCACAGACTACACACAACTCTCCCGACCCAACATTTGTATTTGCCGGTAAATTAGCTACAGAAGAAACACTTGTAGCAATATTTGAAGTATTTTGATTATTTTGGGTAGTTGCTATCGTATTTTGATCATTTTGTTGTTGTTGATTATTCGAATTATTTAATAAAGTAGTTAATTGTGAGGGAGAAGGAGCACTTATAGCCATAGCTTTTTGCAATGCACCGAATAATTGTGGGGACATGAACTAAAATTAAAATAATTTTTTTGAAATTTTAGAGAACAAAATACTCAAAAAAAATATTAAAAAAATATTTTTATAATTTTTTAATAATTTATCTTCCCAATTTAAGCAAAAATGAGAAATAATAGAAGCAATTTTTAGACAATTTAAATTTTTTAGAATTAAAATTAAATAAAAAATAAAATTATTAGGCATGTTAAAAATGAATGCTTGTTCTTTCAAAATTAACATACATACCCCTACTATTTTATATTTTCATTTTTTAATATTCATTTAAAAAGACAGGTGAGAGGGTATCTATTAAAATATAAATACCCCATATATGGCAAACTAACGACAAAATCTTTTTTTTTTCTTCATTTTAAATAGCAGGAAATAAGGAGAGGTTGGCACATTTTTATAATTTACTTTAATAGAGGTCACAAGAGAAGAAATATTTTTAAAAAGTAAAAAAAAACTAGGGGGAGGAGAGAAAGGCAAAAAAAGGATTATTGGCATCCGTCGCTTGGCAAATTAGCAATTATCTCTTTTTAATCCGCTTTAAAAAATATATATGTGAAGCTATTTGAAGAAATTTTTAGAAAAAAAAAAGATTGAAGGGCATCACCTCATTTTTATTAATTAAATAAAACAATTTTTTTGTGATTATTAAAAAGGAGTTAAAAATGGAGGGTAAAAAGGCTATTTTAAGAAAATTTTTATTGAAAATTTAAAAATTAATATATAGAATTAATTATTAAAAAAAAGATTTTTGTAAGTTGCTATACTTTTATTAGAATTTAAATTTAAAATTAGAATTATTAAAAAAAAGAAAATTGAAGTTGCATTTAAATATTATACATAGTACGTTTTTTAACCTTCAAAAAAAATTTCATTTTTATTTTTAAAAATAATTTAATTTAAAATAATCCTAAGAAAAACAATCATAATAGGGTTTTCCATTTTATATGTCTTTATTTCTTGAATTTCTAAAAAGATTTCTAAGCTAGTCCGCTTTTCTAAGCTAGTCCGTTTAAGGTTAATGAACATAGGTCGATCCGAATTCCGACTTTTGAGCATTTCTGATTTCCGACAGTTCCGATTTCCGGCACCTTCGTTCATTTCCGTTCGACCTCTGTTAATGAAGAAAATAATTTCTGACTAGAGCTCGGACTGAGACGAGTTTCGAACAAAGATCTATTGCTGTCTTGCTAATCAAGATTCCTGTGAAAAGAGTCCGGTCTCAAACCCTATAAAATTTTAGACCAGAACAGTTAATTTTATAATCTCTAATAGTACTGTATAAAATCAGAAATGACGTTTATATATTTTATAAGTGAAGGAGTTGATTAAAAAGTGTTCATAATTGAAAAGGCTTCAGATTAATTTAAGGATAAATTTAGCTAAATGAGGATAATGAAGTTAAGGATTTAAAAAGTTAATTATAAAAGGATTTAATAAATTATAAATAAAAAAATTAATTTGAAAAAATAAGGATTAGTAGTTTAAAATAAATTAAAAAAAGAATAAAGATTTTTAAAGGATTTTGCAATATAATTACTATTAGCATGATAATATAATAATTTTATTAGAAAGTAGAAAAAAATTAAAGAATATTATTACAAAAATAAAGATCTAATACTCAAGAAGAATAATTTTCCGGAAAGTTTAAATTGTCCTCAACTTGTATTTTCCGGAAAGTAAATAATTTACCGGATTTAAAAAGTTATATTTAACCTTCCGGAAAGTTCTGTATTTTAATAAAATTATATTTCCGGAAAGTTAGGTAAAATACATTAATATCGAGTTCCGGAAAGTTTTGTATTTTTGTATTTTAATATTTTTTTGTATTTAACCAAGTTTATTTTATTTTCCGTAAAGTTTTATATATTCAAGTTTATATTATAGACCATTTTTAAAATTTTATATACCATAAACTTAAATAAAACTTGAATATAATAAACTTATTAATAGACTTAGTTAATAAACTACATTTTCAATCCGACCTTAAAAAGGAATATAAATCCTCTAACCAATTAAAAAAAATTTTTGAGATAATTAAAATGACTCTATTTAAATATTCTGCTTCAAAAATTTAATAATTATTAAAAGATTTAATTTCTTTTTTTAATCGGTAATTTAATATAGGTAATTTTTTGTTCAAATTAAAATAATTAAATAAGATAAAATAAATCCTCTGTAATAAGGACAACCCAAAAGGGCAATCTAAAATGGCAAAAAAACTTTAAAATTTTGTCGAGACAAAAATTAAAATAGTCCCCATTTTTTATTTTTTTTTTGCAAAAACTAATTAGGTATATTCGAGACGCGACAACCGTGCAATGCGACAATTGTGAAAAATAAAATCAAATTTCAATATTAATCTGAAATTTTATAGGATATTTATAAACACTATTGGATAGTCTATTCACAAAATCTTTAAAAAATATAGGTACTTTCATAAATTATGATCCATGACCAACCCATGGCGCCCTAGCGTTAGGCCGCAAAGATAAGTGTTTGCAAATGTCGCGTCTCGCCAATTCAAGCTTATATTTAAAACTAAAAATTATTTTTAATTTTTACTAAAAATAAATAAAGAAATGGTTATTATTTATTCAAAAAATATATTTTCTGTTTTTAGATATTTGTTGCAAAAACACAAATCTAGAAAACAAATAATACATCTGCTACATAGTTATCGTTCTGTAATAATAAATGAGAAAAATGATTTTATTTATAAACTCCCAAAATAGAAAATTATTTTTTACAAAATTTTTTTTTAATTAAAAAAATAAATAAATAAAATAATTAGCAGCTTAAAATATAATTTTTTTTCAATTATATCTTTAATTTAATTGAACAATTAAATTTTGTAAACAAAAAAGAGGTAGAGAAATGTTGCAAAATTTAATTGTGTTATTATTTAGGCGTAAAATAAAGATTGAAAAAAAATTCCAAAAATTAAAAAAATTGTATTTTATTTAAGAAAATATTTTAAATATTAAAAAAGAATGAAAAGAAATTTTTTAAGCATTTAAATTTTATCAGCAAAAAATTAAATTTCAATATCAAAAAATAACTATTTACTAAAAGAAAATTTTTGGAATTAATTAAATAAATAATTAGAGAAATAGTAGAGGTTAATTATTAACTTATGAAATTTGATAGTTTTCAGTTTCGGTCAATTTAAAAATTTCTGAAAGTAAGGATCGTAGTTAGTAGCAGGATCGAAGGGGGATTATGAGGGAAAGTGGATTAGAAGGTAAAAATTAATTTAAACAAAAAGGAGTAGGGTTGGGGGCCCGGTCCGAAAGATCGAGTCGGGCATCGAATGCCCGAAAAAGACTCGTTCGGGCCGGCCCGAAAAAAATAAAGCCGAAAAAACCCCAACTCTAAAAAAGAGGAATTTTGAGATAATCAACTTTAAAAAATTTTAAATTTGCCATAAATTACTTAAATAATAACAAAAATCTGATGAAAATTATGGCATTTTTTGAAATAAAAATTAAGAGAATTAAACAAAAAATTATACAAAAAAGTGTCATTAATTTATAAAAATGATGAGTAGATATTAAAATATATAAAATTGTTTTTGACTGTCCAGTCAAAAATTGAATATATATTTAGATGTTTGGTTGTTGTTTGGATGGGTGGAAGGTCGTTTTACGAGGTTTGAGAGAATAAAATGAGAAAAAAATTTTGAGAGAGCGATATAAAATAAAATTAAAAAGGATGTAAGAGGTCGAAGGACATGACCTTTCTTAATGTTGGTTGGGTGACTGGTTGGTTTTTAGTTTTGTTGTATATATTTGGATAGATAGAGGGAAGGGAGGGAAGGGAGGGATGGCTGTCGCGTCGTTATAGTCAGTCAGTATATCATTACTTGCTTGCTCTCTCAAAAGTATTTTTAAACCTTTTCCTTCCCCCAAATAAAGCATTTAGAAATTTGACTGGAAAGAAGGTTTTTTCATAAAAAAAATTTTTTTGACGATCATTTTGCGATAAAAATTTTGTGGAGAAAAATAAGGTTATAGGAAGAGAAAAAAATATTAAAAAATATACAGTCAGACCTCGATTGTAAATAGGTATATCCCTAAATACGGGATCCATCTAAAATAAAATTTTTAAAAATTTTAATCGGCCACTAGGGAGGGAGGAGCTGCTGGTATTAACAATACTAACGATATTTATCATTGTTATATGCGGATAGTTAGTATTGGAGATCGGACTTGAAGTAGGATACCTAGAAAAATATCCATCTCAATAGCCGAGATTTTTGCTCGAGATATGTAGGTTACGGTCCTGGTCTCTTTCAACAGGAAGAGGAGCTGTTGGAATTCAGGGAGGGCTTTGCTTTCAAGAATATTATGGTATGTATAATTTATTGAAAAAAGACCTAATTGAAAAAAATGACGTCTAGGGTATCTCAAAAAGGCGGGGGAATTTAGATCGGCTTCAACTAGACCCCTTCGGAAGTCTTTTATTAAAAAATAAATTACAAAATTATTTTAAAATTAAATTCTCGAGTTATCTATCCTCCTAAAAATTATACTAAAATTATTTTTACTAAAATTTTATTTAAAAATAAAATTTTATCTCGATATTATTAATAAATACAATTTTTTCTTCGTTATATTCTCGTAAACATTGAAGGGCGCACAAACTGAGTGTGTATGTGTTTTGTTGAAAGGCCGTGAGACAGGGTAAAGGGCAAATAAGATAAAATGAAAATAATATTTTTTCTTATTTAATTTATTGACGAGAATGGGGGGGGGGTTGTTGTTAAAGGTCAATTAAATTAAAGATTTTTTATTTTTGGAATTTTTTTTATTTTAATAAAAAAATAGTGAGTCAACCCTAATACAGTAAATAATGAACAAGAAGAGCCGGGAGAAGCAGGGGAGTATTGAGTACGAAAAAATAAAACAGGACAAGTACGAGTATGCAAATTTCAAAATTCGAACCACTGCTGGAGGGCCCGTCTGCACCCAGAAAAAAAATTTAAAAAGGAACAATCCGCAAACTGTTGTTACGGAAATCAATTGTAAAGAAATATTTTGAGAAGAAAATCTTGTTAATATAGGTGGAGTGAATTCTATGGTGAGAATTATATTTATAAAGTTAAAAAAATTAAAAAATATTTTGAAGACTGGAGTACATATATTGCTTAAATTGAACCCTTTTTAATTATTAAAAATTAATTTTTAAATAAAAACAAAATTTTAAAAATTAGAGCGCACAAAGGAGTTTCTCTATCCCCCTTTCAACTACTAAATACATATCCTTCTCGTTTTCCCCTCAAAAGTTCCCAGTAAAAGCAGTTGACCCAGCGATGACCTCAATGCAAGCAACCAGCGATATAAATAAATAATTTTTAGAAAAATACGGAAGGAAGGTCAGTAATGATGAATTAAAAAAGAAGAAAAGATCAATGTTTAAATAAAAGGTTAATATATTTTATAAAGCAGACTAGGGATGTTGTAAACTAATTTTTAAAAAAATTGAAGACAAAGAAAGTCATAATAAAATAAAAAAACGGAAGGAAGAAGTATGCCTCGTTTTCCGGAAATTATATTTATAATTTTGTATTTTCCGGAAAATTCTATTTTATACAAAGAATTAAATGTTTAACATGTATTTTCCGGAAACTTACATGTACGTGTGTTTTCCGGAAAATTATATTTATACAGGCTGGAATAAATTAAATTTAAAAAATAGTAACGGAAAGAAAGGAAAAAGGTGAGAATTGAGGGAAGGCAGGAACAGGGAATTTTAATATTCTGATGTATCCTAATTTATTTTGGTTTAAAACCACATCCAGACTATCCCGGAATAAAGAAATTTTAAAAACCAAATTTTTAAAAACCGACCCTATAATCATTATTAGTTAATGCAGCTCTACCAAACTGTTTAAACGCCATAAGCAACAAAGGATTATTATTGTCGTCCAATGAAGTAGAATTAGTTGAAGGTTTTAATAAATGAATATTTTGTTGTTGTTGACGAGAGCGAAAATTATTTAAAGCCTAAAATTTGTGTTTTTTAAGTTTGAAAATACAAGTGTTTTCCGGAAATTATATTAATATATCTATAATTTTGTGTTTTCCGGAAATTATATTTTATAGAGAATTAAATGTTTTAAGTAAAACACAAATGTTTCCGGAAAATATTTTTGTATTAATTTATGGTTTCCGGAAAGTATTTTATACATAATTAAATGTTTAAATAAAACTCAAGTGTTCTTCCGGAATTATTTTTATTTTTTAAATATTATAATTGTGTTTTCCGGAAAATATTATAACTTATTTAGATAGCGTTATACTTAAAGTTATTTTAGAGTTATACTTATACTAGAGTTATACTTAAATTTTTTACTGTTAGTATTTACAAAAAAATAATTTTTTTAAAGACTGTTCTATTAAAAATTAATATGTATATTTTGGCTTATTTTATATATCCAAAAAATTCTTTACTATTTTAATTTTATTATTAAAAGTTGGTCATTTATTTTTACAAATTCTTCATAACATTATTTAAAAATCAAAAAACCAAATCTCCCTTTAACCTAATTCCTCTTTTACCTCTCGTCTGATTTGCAATTTTGTATATCATTTATATTTGGCCTATTTTTAGACTATTTTTTTTGATTAAAAAAAGGGAATAATTAAAACGGCGACAAGAAACCTGCGGTCTGCTGAATTCTGGATTGTATATTGTTCAGAGAGGGGAAAGTAAAAAAATTAAAAATTAAGCCTGTCTAAGAGTTAAACTATCAAAAATAAGTTTGGATAATATTTTAAATTTTTAAAAATTTTTTAATTTTGTTCGTGACCCGCAAGTGTCGAAATGCAAGTATCTCATCATCCCCGATTAAAAAAAAATGTAAAATTACGTTAAAATAATATTAAGAATAAATTTTTAAAAGTTAATTAATATTCTTAAAATGTCAAAAAAATTTTTATAAATGTTTTTTCACTATAATTAGATGTTCCTTAATTAGGTCTTTTACGTATTTATTAAAAAAACGTGCCTATATACATAATTAAAATTATTATAAATATACGCATCAATTTTAAGGTCATTAAAGAGATGTAAATCTCCCTATTTTAAATTTTAATAAATAATTTTGTATTATATAATGAAAAGATTTTTTAAAATTAGAAAGTTTGGGTTAGCTAAATGACGGGATTCTAATAAAAAAAAATTTAAAATTAGAAACTCCCTTCTCTTAAGGTTTCTACAAGGCTCGAAGAACTTCTCCTAATCTTTTGAATTAAACAAAATTTAATTTAAATGGAAACAAGACTTGAAAAATTTCTTTTGCCTAGAGGCGATTCGCTTTAGAAAAATTTTTAATTTTAAACCAATCGCATTACGCAGTAATCAGTTGAGGATAGTAATAGGTATAAGTAAAGTGATAGGTATAAGTAAAATAATGTTTCTAATTCGACCTGCATCATTGCAAACATTTGATTTCCATTAGACAATCCAGTATTATTATTCATTGTAGTAGAATTAAATGGAGCTATATTTGTTTGATTTATTGAAGGTGGAGGAGGTATTAATTGTGTTGGTGTTTTAGGCATTAATATATTGGTGTTATTTGTTGCTGTAATAACACCTCCATTTAGATTAGGCGGAAGTGAAGCTAGGCTCTTTTATTTAAAATAAATATTTTTTTAAATTATTTTCTGTCCCAACTTTAGTTAAATAAAAAGTGAGGGGAGAAAAGCAGGTCAGACTAAACCCAGAAACTCAGTAAGAAATAATTCGTTTGTTCCTAATTTATTTATAAATTAATAAATTGTGATTATTTCAATTTGATAAAAATTATTTCATAAAAATTAAGTAAATTTTCATTTAATTCAAGAATTATTTAAATAAATAAAGTTTAAATAAAATTAACTAGAGACTTCCGGAAAATTTGTTACCTTCCGGAAAATGATTATTCTATTCCGGAAAATGTTTATTATATTCCGGAAAATGTCTATTCTATTCCGGAAATTACTTATTCTATTCCGGAAATTACTTATTCTTTTCCGGAAATAATTTATTTTCTTCCGGAAAATGTTTATTAATCTTCTGAAAAATATTAAAAAGCTAATTATTCCAGAAAGATTTTTTAAAAGCTTATTTATTAAGTAAAATTAAATAAAATATTTTTATTTTCACTAACACTTAATGGCCGTTTAATTCCAACATTTGTACTCATTTCCTTTTTGTTATTAAAAATATTATTTGGATTTGTAGTTACTTGGTTTGTAGTTGATTGAAAATTTATTGATAAAGGAGACAGTAAAGGGTGGTGAACTTTTAAAATTTTTAAATTAAAAAAATATTTTTTCTTTTAAAAAATACAATTATCATTATTCCCAATTTCTTCCTCTCCATTTTTTGGTGATGCAAAAGCCGAAACACTACTTCTACGCAAAGCAGCTATATTATTATTTGAGGCTGAATGTTCCAAAATATTATTTTCCCCACAATTTTTATTTTCATTTTTAATATAATTAAAATAATATTTTTGATTGTTGGTATCATTTGTTTGTTCTGTTTCATTATTATTTTGAATTAAATTTCCAAGTGAACTGGAACTAGCCAGTGGTGTGGCCGTAGCCATTCTAATAAATTTTAATAAAAATTTAAAAATTTAAAAAATATTCTAAACTCACTAAAAATAAATTAATCTAATCAGCTCAAACAATTTTGTAGAATATTCATTTTTATTTAAAATTAGAATATTTTTAATATAAATTCATTTTAGAATATTCTGAAATTTGTTGAATAATTAGAAGAAATTAATTTGATCATAAAACAAAATTTGTAAAACAAATTTGTCATAATACAAGTTTGTAATTGTAAAATCCTTATAAAAACATTTTCCATAAAACATTTATTTTCTTTTCGGAAAATATTCTTCACCGGAAAATATATACAATTCTCCTTCCGGAAACATTTATTTTTTCCGGAAAATGTTTAGTTTTAACCGGAAAATATTTAATTTCTTTCCTGAAGAAATTTATTTCATTCCGGAAAATAATAATTTCTTTCGGAATATATTTATTCTATTCCGGAAAATATATTCTTTTCAGGAAAATATTTATGTTATTCCGGAAAATATTTATTCTATTCCGGAAATTATTTTCTTTCCGGAAAATATTTATTTTCTCTTTCCGGAAAATATTAAAAAGCTAATGAGTTCAAAATGGTTTAATGGATATTCTGAATATATTTTTTTAATTCTGAAATAATAAGAATCCATTAAAATTTTTCAGCAGAAAGGAATTAGTAATACACTTAAAATAATATTTAATTTAAAGAATTATATAATACAAAAATATTTAAATAAATAAAATTACAAGAAGCACTTTAATTTTTAATTTAAACGTTTTTTAATCTCTTCCTATATTTATTTAATAATTAAATTTAAATTAAAAATTTCCTTTTAAATTTTAATCAAATTTTTTAATTTGTTGCTATATTTAAATGATAAATTAAATAAATATTTTTAAAATAAAAAAATATTTAAATTGAAAAAGTAAAAAAAATATTGAAATTTAGGGTAAGATTAATTTAAAATTTTTAATCAAAAAATAATTATAAAATGACCTCATAAATAGCCTAACAGTCTAATCATTAATCATTTTTTGTAAAAACCACAAAAATATTCTATTATCAAATTAATAAAATAAAAAATAATTTTTTATAGCGGAAATTAAGTAACGGACAGCAGAAAAATTATATCATAGCCTAGACAAAAAATTCTAATTAGTGTGCTAATTTGCAGAAAATAAATAATTAAAATTAAAAATTGAAGTATAAAATTTTATTTTTAAAAAATTTTAAAAATAAATTTATTAATTTAATATTTTTCAAAAACAATTTACTTCCGTAAATAAACATATACCTAATTTGTAACAACCATTTTTATTTTATAATTTCCGTGTTTTTCTCACTTCCAATTTTGGAAATAAAAAATATTTTTTAAAATAAATTTTTGCAAATTTGAAGCTATTAAAAAGTTATTTTTAATACATATATCTATTCATTAAAATTATTTTTTGTAATTAAAAAAATAATTTTTTGTAGCTATTTTTAAAATAAAAATTTTGGAAATTTTAAAGAAAAATTTAAACAACAAAAAAATGAAATTTTGCAAAGAATATTTAAAATTATTACATACAAAAATTGACAAAAATAAACATTTTTTAGTAAAAAATTTTGTAGTAAAAAATTTTGTTTTAGCATAATAATCTTAAAACTTAGGAATGCCTAATAATTTTTAGTTTTAATTTAAAAAATTTTTTTAATTTTTTATTAAAATTTTAAAAAATTCTCTATAAAAATTTTTTAAAGATTTTCTATTAAAATTCCAAAGAATATGCAAAAAGAATTTATTAAAAATTTTTTTAATAAAATTAAATTAAATTTAAAAAATAATTGAAGATTATAGAATTAATGAAAAAAATATTTTAAGTAAATTAGAGGGCGCGAACGGCTTTACATACTTTTCCTTTGACTAATAAATTTATTAAAAAAATTTTTTAAAGAAGGGATTTGTAGTATTAATGTAGTTTGTCTCGATAAAATATTTTTTTTTAAAAAATAAGAAAAATAAAATAATAATAATTCCGGTCAGGATTAGTATTAAAAAATTTTTTAGAAGAAAAAAATGTTGACGGAAGGCGTTCCTCCCACAAACTTTTTTTGAAAGGTTGAGGAGGATTTTAAAAGTTTATCTATTTTTTAGAAGAAAAAATAAGAAAAATATTTAGTATATAATGTTTTTATTAATCACCCCCGAAAGATGAACAGAAAAACCTAATTTTTATAATTAAAAAACTTTTGTAAGTATAGTAGTTATAATATTTCCGGAAAGTTTATTATACCATTAGAGTTATACTTTATAAACCTTGCAAAGTATTAAAACTTTCCGGAAAGTTTATTTCTTATTAAAAACTAAAATACAATTTAATTTAAAAACTTTCCGGAAATATTATAAAAGTATAACTCTAACGATATTAGTATAATAAACTTTCCGGAAAAGTTTAGAATACTAACAACTTTAAAGTTATACTTTATAAACTTTCCGGAAAATTTTTAAACTTTCTCCTAAATAAAATTAATACAACTTTGCAATTAAGTGTTTTCAAAATTAAATATACGTATTTTATTCTATTTAGTCTTCTAACTTAATCTAAAAAGATTATCAAAGTCTGGGATAGCTCTAAAGAATAATTTTAAATGATTATAAATCAAAAAACAATTTAAAGCTTTTGGTCTTGAATATTAAATTAATCGTACTTTTGTGTATACAAAAAGATTAATTTTAATATATAAAATTATTTTATTTAATATATAGCAAGTTGAAACTTTATTTAAGGATTAATTTAAAAAATGAAGAAAATCTTATGTAATACATATATCGAGGTATAATAAAAAAAATATTAAATATTTACAAAGAACTAGAGTAGGGTTTCCGGAAAGGGTGTTTCCGGAAAAAGTTTATTTTTTATTTATTAAAATAACACTCATTCCCTATGTTTTAATTTCCGGAAAGTTTATTTATTATTGTCACTTTAATCATTGCTTAAAGGTATATGTATAAATAAACTTTAAGGGAATCAAACACAATTTTAAATAAAAATCGTAAAAAAGTACACAATTGAAAAAAAAAACATAAAAAGATAAAAATGAATGAAAGGTAGAACAAAAAAAAGCAAAAAACGTAAAAATGCCCAAAATGTACGGACGACGATGGACACACATACAAACACCCCCATCCCCTCCCTCTACTTTTTTTAAATCAGACACGTTTGTAATGGTCGGTAGGTAACAGCAGTTTTATAAACGAGAAAAAATGGGTTTTTATTTCTCTCATTCATTCCCGCTTATGGCCGATCGCATGGGGCAGAGGTGGGGGAGAATGAATGAAGGAATGGACATTTGCGTTATTTGCTTCAAAAAATAAAAGCAAAATATTTGAAGAAAAAAATAAAGACGATGAACTAAAAATAAAAACAAAATATAATATACTTAAAGAAAAAAGAGAGTAACTAAATAACTATAAAAAATAAATAAAATATTTGATAAAAAATATTATAAGAAAATTAGCAAAAATAATAAGCAATAAAAGAATGCTTCATGTTTTATTTTAAGATGCTTCAGGTTTAAAAATGAAACTTGAATCATTTTAAATCATTAATTTAAAACTTGAACGATTTGAATAAACTTGAAACAAGTTTAATTTTTCAACCTGAAGCATTTTTAAAATAAAACTTGAAGTAAACTTAATAAACCTGAAAATAAACTTTGATTAATTTAAAACTAGAAAATAAACTTGAACCTATTTATTTAAATAAAAAATTAAACTTTGTTGCAACTTTAATTTCAAGTTTTAATTACTACTTAACTTTAAAACTTGCTTCAAGTTTTAATATAGAAAATCATAAAAAATAAACTTGAAACCAAAACATTTATAAGGATTACTGTATTTTGAGGGTTAAAAAAGAGTATAGCATTAAACTGCCTATTTATACCCAAGAGAATAAAGAAAAGCATTCTAATAAATTTGTTGACAAATTGGCAAAATAAAAGACACAAAAAAATAAATAAATGACATATATTTCAATCATTTCTATAAAGAAAATTTTTATTTTTTTTCTTGGCATTTTTCCGAAATTTCCCTTAAGAGACAAGTCAAAGTAAAGGGTAAAAGGATTTGAATAAAAAAATAACAGGGAGACAATTAATAAATGTGTCTATGTTTATTTTACAAAAAAAAATAAAAAATATAGTATTTATAAGAAGGAATGTGTGGAATTTATGCCATTGGTTGAAGGGGTAACCTAACAGAAAAAAATTTATTTATTAAAAATGTTGGGGAAGATTCGCCTAAAATAATAAAAAAATAATAATTCTTAAATTATGGTAGTTATAACCCTTATTTATTAAAAATAATGTTGTCCAAAGTTGTCCGCAACTTTAATCCGCAAATTTTTCGAGTGAGCATGTTTAAATATTAATTTAAACATAAACAACTTAAATAAACTTGAAACAGGAAACAAACTTAAAATAAACTTGAAAATAAGTTTACAACTTGAAAATAAGTTTGAAACTTGAAAACAAGTTCGAAACTTTAAATAAACTTGAAAATAAACTTGAAATACTTAAACTTGAAACTATTTAAATAAAAAAGAAAATAAACTTTGTTTCAAGTTTTAATTAATAATTATGCTGCAACAAAAAAAGTTTGAACATTTTTAATAAAAAAAATAAACTTGGAAAAGAAAAGAAATTCAAGTTTATTTATATATGTATTTAATTTTTATATTTAATCTAAAAGCTTTTTCTCTTATTATGCAATTTTTATTTTCTTTTAAAATTCGCTTGAACAGATAGAAAAGGATTAAAAAAACAAGAAAAAAATTAGTAGACCTGTTATGAGCACTTTTCGTCTCTTCTCGATTATAATAAGAAAAAAAGGATATATTTTTGCTTTTAAGGGGTTATAGAAGATTGCGCGATGTTTGCCATTCAAGTTGGGCGCGGGGTTGTTTTTGGCGCTAAGTGAATTTTAAAGGTAAATATTATTCAATTTTTAAAAGGTTGTTTAATTTCCTTTTAATTTGAAATCTTTTAAAAGCTTTTTTAGACGTAAAAGACATTTAAAGACACCATGTGTTAAGTTTGAAGGCATGACTAGGTAAGGTATTCACTTTACGGGAGGGCAGAAGAAGCCGAAAAAGTAGGGAGAATCACTGTAGAACAAGAAGGAGGGAATCGAAGACAGAAAGTAATGGTAGTAGTTTCAGTCTTGTCTGCAAAAATTTAATGTCCGCAAAATTTGTCCGCAAAATTAATATTTGTCCGCAAATGTCTACAATTCCTGTCAGCCATCTAAAAATAAATATATAAATACTTTTGTGTGGATATTTGAAGAAAAAATGAAAATTGCGAAAGTGGAGGTGAGAGTGGACATTGCGCGAATTGAAGAAGAGGAAGAGAAGAGTATAAATTGGACACAACAACATATTTTTGTGCGTGTAACAAACAAAAAAAATAAATAAAAGAACAAAGCCGCAAAATAGAAAATAACAAACAAAAAAAAATAAACAAAACAGGAACTGCTAAAAATATAAATATATATATTCATTTTATTCCCTTCCATCTCTTGTTGTTACTTCAATCATCCTTTCCCCCAAAAACTCTTCTCTTATCCTTTAAAAAGAAGAAGATTTGTTTTGAAAAAAAGGGAGGGAAGGGGGAAGGATGAGGAAAACCTCTAAAAAAGATTTTTTGGGTGTACTATTAGAATATCAGATGAGGGTTAGTTGGAATAGCCAAAGGTAACAGAAAGGAAGGGGAGGGTCGGAGGAACTGGGGGAGGGTAGGAAGAAAGGAAGGGTAGGAGGAACGAGGGTAGGAGGAAGGGGAGGGTCGGTTGAACTCGGAAACTTTTTTCCCAAGTTTCCGGAACTCGGAAAAACATTCAAAATCAAAAGGCAGATATTGGGGATATTCTGATATTCAACTATGCATGATTCAAAATATAAAAAATTTTTTATGGCAAAAATATGTGGGGATTTGAAATAGCTTCTAGGAGGAAATTTATTAAAAGGTAAAGGTTAGTACATAAGAGGGGAATTAATTTGAATAAAAAACGTAAAATGAGGGGGAAATATAATAATTTTGTTAATTATTTGTGGGCGAAATCTCAAAAATACGAAAAGCGGGAAACTTTTTTGTTGTTTTTCTGCCAGTTCCCCTGCTGAGAGGGAAAAGTGCATAATTAAAGGTGCAGGCAAAAAACAATAAAAAGGATAAAAATGCAAAAAAAAAATTTAAAAAATATTAAAAAATAATTTTTAAATAAAATGTCAAGTTAAAGTAAGGGGTCTTGATATAATGAACTCGAAGGGATTAACGTTATATCGAGTAGTTATAGTTAAATTTAAAGATTTGACTGATCAAGTCCTATGAATAATGAAGTGTTTTGCTAATGAGCTTCTCGGGTTTCCTTAAGTTTTCTGGATGAACCAAGGGATGTGATTCTGAGGAAATAAAAAAACAGAACGGAAAATGAATAAACACACAAAAAATTTGAAAAATCCGTCTCATCCTTTCAATAGGTACTGTCAAAAAATCAACTAAAATTTATGTAAGTTGTGATTTTTAAATTTTAGTATGATTTTCCGTTTAGTACAAAAATTGTTTTACAAAAATATAAAAAATAAATACATGAACAAACTTTTAATATTAAAAAATAAAATATTTATGAGGATGTTTGTCTTCAACTTTTGTCTCTCTCTTCCGACTGGACATTATTTTTTGACATTTTCACAAACAAAAATAAATAACCATTCATTTTTTCGGCCAACTAATAATAAATAAAGGCACATAGGGTAGTAGAAGAAGAAGAAAAGTGCTTTTCCTTCTTCCTCATTCTCGTTAAAAAAATTTTTTTCTTCTTGTATTTTTCTGATCTCGCTTTCCCCTCTTTCTTGCTTTCTTCTCGCTTTTCCCCTCCTTTTTTCCAAAAATAGATCTCTTCCTGCTCATATTTTCGTTGTAAGCTAGCCGAACTATTTGCGCAAACATTGTGTTTTTATTAAAAAACATTGTGTTTTTTTCTTCTTTTTTGATCAAAAACTCTTCTTTAACTCTTTTCCCTCAAATTCAACTTATTCCTAAATCTTCATAAAATGCCCTTCTACTCCTTCTATTCATTTTCCTTCATTTATATTGCCTAATAATTGTTGTATGATTATCGTTTCTATTCTTGTCTCAATCTCGGTTGAGATTTGAAACTGTGAGTCGTTGTTGGAGATAAAGTCGTCTCAAATACATAGTTTCCAATAGTTGTTGAAAGACTGTGAACCCTTCAAAATAATTCTTCATCTTCATTCTCATCCTTCCTCTTTAATATTTTCTCGATATTCTCTTCTTTTTTGTACTATTAACTGTCCATAATATTTATTTTTTTCTTCCAAACATTACAAAATAAACAAAAAATTTAACAAAAAACACTCCCCTCTCCGTCCATCTTTGTCCACCTGTTTCAGCCTAAACAAAATTTTTTCCTTCCACTTTTCGGCCATCTTTTTTTGTGTCCATTATATACATGTTTATAGCGCATGGATGCGCTCTCTGTCCTCTTCACCTTCCCTCTCTTCCTTTGTGTAAAAAAAATTTTTTTTTGTTGCATTCAAAAAATATTCACTTTTTTCTCTCAAAAATCCTCTTCATCCCTTTTTTCCTCCTTTTTTATCCTTTTCCATTTGAATGGACAAACATCCGCATTTTCTCTCCTTTTTTTAAACAAAAGTGCAGTCCTCCAACCATTAGGCAATATTTTTAGATGGACACCGGCTGACTGCTGTGTAATCGCTTACACTACTGCGCGAATGATGAGTGAAAGAAAAAATAAAAAATAAAATAAAAAATAGGGAAGTGCATATGTAAAAGTGAATGTGGAAGAGGAAAAAATAAGAAAAAAAATTAAGAAAAAAAAATGGAAAAATTTAAAAATTTTTAATATTAAAAATATTAAAAAACTGTATAATAAACCCCTAAAAACTAGAAGAATTTTTCAAACTTTTTAAAAATTAAGTGGAAAGAAAAGTTTGAAAATTGAATTTTAGAGAATAAAAGCAGTGTTAAAAATTACAGTTAATTCCCGTTACTGTCGGGAGGTAGGAACAAATATTTTTGAAAAATCAGTACTATTGGTTCTAAAATTATTTTTAAAAAATTGCTAAGATAAAAATTGAAATTTAAAATAATTACCTATTTGAATGTTGCCAAATAAAATATTTAAAATTATTGTGAAAAAAATTTTTTTAAAAAAAAAAAATTTTTTTTAATGAAAGAATAAATTCTGTAAATTTTCACAATTTGGTCGGTCATTTAAAATATAAGTATATTTTTAAATAATATTAAAGTCCATCCATGTCCACTTTCATTTAATCACATGAAAATAAAAATTGGGAGAAAAAAAAGAATTTTTGATCAACAGGTTTTTTAATTCTGTCCAAATTGTGAATGGGAAAGAGAATAAAAAATAAAGGGACATAGGGCGCCAGCCGGAGGAAAAACAAAAAAATAAGGGAAAATTGGTGGACTGTTAGTTAAAGTCTGAAAAAATTTTTTGAAAATTTTTAAAATTTTTAAAAATTATTTTTAAATAGAAAATTAAATTATTTATTTAAAAATCCCAAAAATATTTTTAAAAATGTTTAAACAATTTATTTTTAAATGCCTCAAAGGAAAAACTTGTTCCTCCTCCTCTCAGCCTCCAAAAAACTCAAATGAACTTTTCAAGCAATCCTCACATCCACAAAAAAAATAATTTTTTTTCTAAATATTGCCCATCATCATCTGTCCATCCATCCACTTTCATTTTTGTTCTCTAAACTTGCTTAAACAACAAAACAATTTATTTTTTCATCACGTAATGTCCATCATGTAATTACGTGAGATCGGCGCAACCCGAGCGCAACCAATCAACCAACCAATCTCTCTCCTCCTTTTATAAATCCTCTTCTATTGAAAACGTGTTCCATACAACCCTTATCCCTTTTTTAAAAATAAAAAAAAAGCTTGGATGGAAAAGCTGCTTAAAAGTGAAAATAAAAGGGAGATTCTTTGGTAGGCAAAATTTTTGGGGAATAAGGGATGTTGCGAGATTTGAGGAAAAATAGAATGGATAAATGTTTGTTCTAGTCAGAGCTGTCCGAGAGGTATAGGAGATTTTACTTTAGTTGGCCAAAATTTTGGGAGATAAGAATAATTCAATACAGATTGGTCTCGGTTTTGAGTTATAGAAAATTTTCGGGTTTAGACAGCTCTAGTTTTTGTCTTAAAACCTTTGAAATTTTTAAAAATTTTTGAAAAAATTTTCAAAATTTGGAAATAGAGTAGTTTCAAATATTCGATTTTATTCAAAAGTTCCCTTTCTATTTCTGGAATTTTTTTCAATTTTTGATTTTTAAGGATTTTTTATTTTGAAACAAATTTGTTAGGGAATTAAAAAGTTAAAAAAATAAATTTTTAATTTGTACTTTTAAAATATTTAGGGGGAAGAGAATATATTTTTTTTAGCTTTTTTACCTTCAAAAAATATCCTCTTCAATCCTCTTTTCCCTCCTATTAATGAGAGTTCCCCCAAAACAGAATTTTTGGGGGAATATATCATCAACATCATTGTAGAAAAAACCGGATTGTTTATGAGAGGAAAAAAGTGGACACAGAGGGCAATACATAAATGTCCGAAGGAAGGAAAGTTGAGGAGCTACATAACATAAATAATTAAAAATGATAGTTCACTTTTTAATTAATTTTCAGAAAAAAAAGTTAAAAATCGGAAAATCTTGGATTTGGATAGATATTAAAATTGTTTTTTATGATGGGAAAAATAAATTTGAAAAATATTTTTAGGGCATTTATGCAAAATTGGATGTATCGCTTAAGCAGTTAGGCAGCTCTCACTCAAAACCAGTAGCCTTTCAGAATTAAAAAAAAGTATGTAAATTCTAGATCTATTTTAGTTGATTTTAAAAAGTCTAAAATTATTTTTTAACTAAATAATTTTATTTAATTTTTCTTGCACTTTTTTCATATGTTTTTAATTTCGCCTCATTGGATTTAGTGACATTTTTAAATAAATATTTCCTTCTTTATTATAAACAATACAAAAAACTAACAAAAACATCCCTTCTCAACTTGATATTTTGTAAAATATATAAATATTTTAATTTTTAACTCACCCGGAAAGGACAGCGGTACTCTTCTTTATTTAAAAAAACAAAAGACGTACAAAATAAACAATTATTCAAGCATGTAAATATGTAAAAATGCTTAATTATTTTTATTTTTAACATTTTGTAATATTTAAGGAATAATATAACATGTGTATTCCGGAAAGTTTAAATACTTAGGAATATAAAGTTTTCCGGAAAATATATTTCCGGAAATATATTTATACTTCTTCAGGAAACATTAATTATAGCCATTATTTTTCCGGAAGGAATATTTATGTAATTCCATCTTTTCCGGAAACTTTAAATATAATTAAATGTTTCCGGAAAATATATTAACTCAGAATAATTCTATTTGTATTTTCCGTAAATTATTAATTCGTTTCCGGAAAAGTTTATTTGTATTTTTCCGGAATGTAGTATAATAATGGTATATTTATATTTTCCGGAAATTTATAATTAATTTCCGGAAATAATAATTTATTTTTGTTTTTCTGGAAATTTTATAATCCTGATTTAGTTTTTACTAAATGTGTTTCATAATATAAAAATAATAAAAGGTAGTGAAACATGGCAATCCATAAAAATAATAATTCATAAAAATAATAGATTTTGTGAAAAATAATTTATTATAAGAAAAAGGTCGAATTTATATGTAGATTGAATAATGATTTATTTTTTTAAATATTTTAAAATAAAAAATATTCAGTGGGAAGAAGTCTTGCCATAAGGGGTGTGAATTAAAAATTTTTTAAAAATTTAAATTAAAAATTATTAAAAATTTTGATTATTTTTTTCCTGTTCTATTTTACTATTGTAGCCTTTTTAATGCTTTTCCAATAATACAAAGTTTTAATGATTTGCTTCCAAACTTAAAAAGATAACGAGATTTGAATACACCATATACTTATTTTGATCCTGAAGGAAGTCTTGATTCAAAATAATTTTATCCACTTACCATAAGAAGAAAATATTTATCAAAGCTACAGACATCTGCGGACGTCTAACTTTTTTTAAGAAAAAAATTATAAGCAAAATTTTATGAAAAAAAATAATTTAAAAGTCGGTCCCTTCAAAAGGTCGATTTATTCGGATGAACAATTTTCAACTCTATTTTTGGTCATTTCTTCCCTTTCTTCCTTTCAGACTCATCATGTTTAGATATAAATCTTTGAAAAAGAGATATCCTCAATGGAACATTAAAACATTAAAATATGTAGGTTTTAATGTTAGGAATACATATGTATATGTATGTTTATAATTCATTAAATTTAATAAAAAAAAATATGATTTTATTAATCCTCAACTCATTAATATTTTATAAATAAAAAATAAAATTAATTATTATAAAATTAATGATGCTGTTAAAAAGATTTTTCTTTTTAATTCGTAACTATATTTGGTTCAAATGTCTGACTATAAATTGGCAAAGGTTTTTAAAATTAATATTAGATTAGGATTTAAAATTGTTCCGGATCAGGGAGTGAGAGGTTGATTTTTGACCGAGTATTCCCGTATCCAGAGAACTAAATAAAAATTCTTCACAGACCTGGAACATAACAGGGTTGTTCCGAATTGATTTAAAAAGCGCGAAAGACGAAAGTCGAAACTCGCACACCATTGCTACATAAGTTTTTCCCAATCCTTCCAATTCGAAATTGTCCAAACAATAACAATTCTTTATAATTTAACAGACACTGTTTTAATTCTAACAATTAAAGTTATTTTCAATAATTATAAGGTATAATAACCTTTCAATTCTTTTATGTAAAAAGATCAAGTTTCCGATAAATTTTGTAGATAAAATATAATTTTTGTTGTTTTTATTCGATAAATACATAAATTATTTGGTAGTTTAGAACGCTAAAAGTTAAAAAAGAAAAATAAAATGATCAAAAAAAATATTTTTATAAAAAATATGTATTTATCTACATTTGTTTGTCTTGTATTTTTATTTTAAATAAAAAAAATTTCTGCGATTTCCAAGACGGGGAAAACATAAAAATACTTTAAAAATATTAGTACAAATTTTTTAAATTTTATTTTAATAATTTAAAATAAATAATTATTAAGTTGTGGGCATTCTCTGGAACAGATGATACTGAACAAGACATATCTCCAAAAGTAGGCAGGAAAATAAATTTTTTTAAATCCCTAAATAATGGGAGCAGGCCAATGTACCGCGAGCCCTCAACCAGCTGAATCGAACCATACCAAGGCGTCCCGAATTCGACAATTCTGAACGAAGTTATAGCTCTGCTGTAGGTTGGGCTCTCGGTAAGTTGGCCTGCTCTCCATAAAAATTTTAAGAATAATTTTAAAAAATAAATAATAATTTAAATAAAGAGTTCGTCGTATTATTACACGTGCATTTTTACTTGGATTTTTATTTATTTTTTGCATTACTTTTAATATGCCTTGGAGGTTTTTAAAAAAATTTTCTGATTTTTTAAAATTTTTTAAAATTATTTTATAGCACTCAACATATTGCTATAATCTCAACTAATTATTTTTTTAATTCTTCAAGGTATTATTGAGGAAAAAATAATTAATTAAAATAATCCAGTTATCCTTTTAATACAATGGTTGTCCTTTTTAATGCACAGAGAAGGTTTTGGCCTCCATGGCCGTTACTTTGTGAGTTTTATTAAATCTAATAAAAATTTGAGAAAAATTAAAAATACTTTTTGAGGTCATAGTCATAATACCACTCATTCACTCACTTCATTGCCTCGTGTTCGGCACGCATTCACTCCTATTCTTATTTGTGGATGGTTCGTTTATAAAAATTTATTTCAGAAAAATTTTTAATAAATTCTCAAAAAATTTTTTAAGGTCAGTCTTTTTAGCAGTTTGTCCAACAGTTCAATCCCCCTCTCAATTTGCCTTGCGCGACATGCATGTCCATTCAACTTCAGTAGCCGTTCCCTACAGAAAAGTCAGTGCGGAGCATTTACCTGTAGTTGCCTGTTTTAGCCCTCTTTTCTTTAATGAAAGGTGGCAATTAATTATTCCAACGGTGAAATTTTTAAAAAGAATTTTTAAAAATTTTTTTAAATTTAGTTGGAAATTTATCGACAATATGGGGTGTCATTACAAGTATATTATATTCAAAGCATGTTAGTTGAAATTCTCGATTTTATGAGGGTAAAGGCTTTTAAATTAAATAAAAATTAAATTAATAATAGATATATGAAAATGAAAAAATTATACGAATAGAAGCATGGACAAAGTTTAATATATCTATGCCTGTTGATAGCTCTTTTAAACCTTTAGATTATGACCCTAATGCTGAATTGGAATGGAGGTGTAGTTTTATTAAATTATTAAAGTATTTAAGACATTCCGGAAAATTATTTTCCGGTTTATTTTCCTGAAGGAATTATCTATTTATATTATTCCAGAAATTTTCCGGAAAACACTTTATTTTCCGGAATGAATTTTATTTTTATATTTATTCCGGAAACATTTGAGAATAAATAATTTTCCGGAAAATATATGTATGGATAGGTATATTTTCCGGAAGGAATCATTTATTTGTATTCATTCCGGAAAGTTTAAAAATATATAATTTTCCGGAAAATATTAATTTATTTTCCGGAATATATCCTTTTATTCCTTCCGAATTCTATAATATTAAACTTTACTAAAACAGAAATCAAGCTGCTGCCCATACTGATTGTTTAATCTATTACAAAGTGGGGTTTAATTTTAAAAAAATGCTAAATTGTATTTATTTTTTGGAAGCGGCCGAATTTATTATTATTTCCGATTTGGATGATGTTTTAATACCACGTATGGGAGATGGAAGTTTTCTTGGCGAATTTAGACATTTAAGTGCGCAATTGCCTAATTCAGCAGGATTTTAGTTAATTTTTTATCTTTTAATTTAAATAAATTTATTTTTAAAAATTAGTTATAATCGTTATAATACTCATCTAATTACAAGTAAATTAAATTTCTTATCAAAGGCTTTAAAATTAATTTTCTAACTTTTTAAGGTAATGATCCAAAAGATTTTTCATTATTATCATTAATAAATGGGGCAAGAATTGCTGAGGAATGGGAAGATCCAAAGTAGAGTTTTCCTTAATATTTTTAAGAGGGAATAAAAAAAAATATAAAATTTTTCCGGAAATTTAAAAAATGCTTCCTATAGATATCAATTTTTCCGGAAGAATATTAATTCATTTTCCGGAAAAAATTATCTATTTTTATTTGTTCCAGAAATTAAAAGTTGTATAGTTTTCCGGAAAATATATTGCAAATTCATTTTCTGGAAGTAAATAAATTAGAGAATAAAGTTTAAAAAATAAATAAAAATCCACTCAACCCAGTGATTTAAAAATTGAATGACTTCGAAAACTGCCCCCTTCCTAACTCTATCAGAAAATCATTTAAAATTATATTTCACTTTTAAATTATCTAAAGGTATGTAGTTAAACCAAAAAATGTTCAAAGTGTCTGGTTACATTGGCCAGGAATTGTAATTTTTTATTTAAATTTTTTTAATTTAAATTTTTAAAAGGTTGATAAGGGACGAATGTATTTAGTGCCGGATTCACAAAATTTTATTTTACATTTTAGGAATTGGAGCATGGTCTAGATTTAATTTTTTCTATTTAAATTTATTTTTAATTAATTTTTAGATAGACCATGATGCAATTAATGTCCCTTTAATAAATCGGGTGTCTTATTATTAGCTCTTATTTTTTTTTTTAATTTTTATAAATTAATTTTTTTTTAATTTAATGTAAAGCAATTTACACAATTATTTAATCCCCATATTTCCAAATTTATTTCAATAAAATTAAAAATTAATTTTAAAAAATTTTAAAGGTATTCAAAATGTTTAATTATCAAATTTCTGATATAATACGGCCTGAAGCGACAACAAAATTGGAAAATAATTTTAGAAAATTTATTTTAACAACTCCACATTTGGCTGAAAAAGTGATCTTTTTTAAATTAAATTAAATTTAATTTAATTTAAAAAATTTTCTTAAAGTTTTCTCGGCTACCTCATAGAGTAATTTATTACCCTATTATATCGGCATGTTATAATAGGTAATCTTTAAGGGTCTTTAATATTTTTTAAATTTTTTAATTTAGAATATTTTATGGACGAAGTAAACGCCCTATGAATTGCCCCGGTCCATTGCGTTGTCTACTTCCTTCTATTCCTGATATTAAATGTGCTATCGGAATAAGAAATTACGAGCATGGTGCAATTAATGAACACGTGGTTAGGAGTTTTTAAGAGATTATTTCCGGAAGGAATTATTTATTTCTGTTTTTTGGAAATAATTACTAAATAGTTTTCCGGAAAATATATAAATTCATTTTCCGGAAGGAATTAAATTAATATCCTTCCGGAAAATTATAGATAATTTCTTCCGGAAGTAAATAAATATATTTTCCGGAAACATATATAACTATACTTAAAATTTCCGGAAAAAACACAAATTGTTGTTTTCCGGAAAGAATTATTTATTTGTATTTTTCCGGAAAGGTTTGGAAATATAAATTTTTCCGGAAGGTATAATATAAAGTTTCCGAAAATATAAATTTTTCCGGAATATTTTTTAGGTAATTCACTATCCGGTTGAGGAAAAGGAAAGTTTTTATATCAACAATGCGGGCTGTAGTATATAAAAATTTGCGTTTAATTTGTTATTTTTATTTATTTTTTAATTTAAAATGTTTTTAAAAATAAATTTCTAATATTTTTGTGGTTATTATGTAAATAAATAATTTTTAGTAATTTTTAAAATAAGAAAGAAAAAATAGGAGCCGACCGGATTTGAACCGGTGACCTATTGATCTGCAGTCAATTGCTCTGCCACTGAGCTACGACTCCTCATGTTAGAGGAAAGCAAATAAAGTCTATTCAATCCTTTTTTAAAAGAAAATTTTCGTATGACTGTCGCTTATTCTCGTTTGGTTTGGTTATAAAAACTGGAAAAATAAGTTAAGCGAAATAAATATTAATTATTTAATAATGAATATAAATATTTATAAAATTTTATTTTTAATTTAAAAAACATTGGCTATACTTTTTTGTGAAAATTTTTGAAAAAAATATTTAAAAATCATTGAAAAAACGCTTAAAAAATTAAAAAAAAATTTTAAAAATAAAAAACAATTTTTCAAAATCATTTTTAAATCAAAATAATATATTAAATTTATATCCAATCATTTCCCCTTCCATTATAAAATCCTCCAAAAGGTGATGAACCAAAATTATTATTGCTAATAAATGGAATACTTGCTCTATTATAGTATCGGCTATATGGAAAAACTGAAAATAAAATTTAAAATTATTTTTAAAAATCAAGGTGGCATAAGCAAAGCAAGGAAAATTATTTTTTAAAGGCAAAAAATAGAATAAAAAAACAGGCAGTTATTGCTAGGAGCTTTAGCTCAATACGTAAAGCTGCTTTACCGACTTATCTACAGGAAGGCTACTGTTACCTTCATGATCTTTTTCTTGCATTTTAAATCGTGGATCTACGTTCCTTACTTTACAAGCAATCAAGAATTTAATTTAAAAAAATAAATTTATTCTGGGACAAAATTGCATTTAAAAAATTATATTTAGTTAATTAAAGGCAATATAAAGAATTTTGTAAAAGCTAAAAGGAAAAATATAAAAATGTGTTAATTTTAATTTAACAAGCAAAATATATAGTTAATAAAAAATAAATTTGTTAAAGTAAAGGCAATTTGTTAATTAGCTACAAGGCTGAGGACAACCTCCGCCTCCTCCCATCGGTCCGTAATTGCCTTCATAATTGCGGTAGGGAAGAGTTCTATAGTAATTGCGAAAATACCTTTAATTAAACAAAAAAATTAGTTTAAAATAGATTTAAATTAAGAGGACCTTGAAGGACCGTAATACCCATTATTGTAGTATGAATAGGCTGGATTTGAATCGTATTGTCTCATTGCTGCTTCTCCGAAATATTCGGGTGCCTTAAAATAAATTAATTTAAAAAATATTGGGGAAGAGAATCAAATGCCTGTTCTTGATTTCCAGTTCCGAGGTAGGGGGCGTCTCCTAAAAAAATTTTTTTTGAAAAATAAAATTATAAAGGGTAGGTCAAATTTTTAAGGAAAAAATATTTTTAGGAGAAAAAAATAAAAAAAATTGCCTGTTAGAGCCTTCATCTCAGCAATACCACCAACTGCTTCCCCAAAATGGATTAATTCAAAAATAATAAAAAGTTGGGGAAATAAAAATAGAAGGAAAGTATTTGTAATCATTTAAAATTTATTTTATTCTATAAATTAATTGTAAAATTGTAAAACTTAATTGTAAAATTGTAAAACATTTAATTCTGGTTGTTAAACTTTTTCAGAATTTTTTAAAAATTAATTTAAATGTTACAACCTTTTTAAAAATCAGAATATTTATTTAAAATAAGTTTATATTTTACATTATTCTGGCTTATAATTCTGGTTTAATTAAAAATTCTGATTGTAAAACTTTTTCAGAATTAATTAAAGTTTATTTATTTTTATAAAACCAGAATAATTATTTAGAATAAGTTTGTATTTCACTTAATTCTGGTTATTAATTCAGGTTTATTTAAAAATTCTGGTTTTTAATAAATATGCTGATATGTATAACAAGAAAACACATTTTGTATTTTCTCAAGTTTTCTTATTTGTAAATTCTGGTTTTATAATTTTAAATAAAATCAAAATCAGAAATATGAGTCAGAACGAACTTTTTCTTTACTTTTTAAACCTTTGCTCCCAATAAAAGCACACAAAAAAAGTTAAAACTTGTTCTGGAGTATTTTTAGTTAAACATAAATTGACGTCAATTGAGACAAAATGCTTGCGCATTTTATTACTATTTCCTGGCTAATGTATTTTTTTAAATAAAAAAGAGGAGGAAATAAATACTTTTTTTGTAGTAATTGGCGAAGTTACGAATAAAACTTTGGTAATAATTAATTTTAAAAGAAATTATTAAATTTTAACAGGTAAAGAATAAATAGGGAGAGGGCCATTCTTGGTATACTACGCCTCTAGGACGGAAAAATTTACTGAAATAAGGAGTACCAGGGATGCCCCCTCCCTTTTTGTGAGGGTATCACCTTGGCAGTTCTTCCCTATGTGAGGCAGGGTACCCTGAAATGAAGTAATATTCTTTGATAATCAGAATATAAACACTCGAAATAACCAGTTAGACTCTACAAAAGATTCTCGACTTTCCTAACCGGTTAGAGATGAGACCACCAACCAGACTTTTTTATTCAAGGTAAATCCTTGTTAATGAAAAATGAATATAAATTTTAAAGAAAACCACTGACCTAAAAATAGGGAAATTAAACTAAACTGAAGAAAATAAAATTAAGAAAAAAATAACAGATTTACTCCGATAAAAGAACAAAAAAATTGTGACAGCCGATTTTGGAAAAAAAATAAAAAGAAGTTTTGGGGAAGAAATCTTTTTGGGAAGAATAAATAATTTAAAGAGGAGAAAGGAAGAAAAAGTTTGGAGGAATTTTTTTATTAAAAGGATGTCTAAGTTTATATGTAGAAGAAAAGCTTGAATCTCTTATAAGCCAAGGTCAACTGAACAAAGTTTCTCAAAAATCTGAAACTTTTTCTAAAGATTTGTTTATTCTATCCCATGAAAACGAAGAGAATATGAATCACTCAATGGATTAACTCAAAAAATGTATTCAGCCAAATCCGCCTTGATCCGACTTGATCGGTCAACCCGATCCGGCTTGATTTATCGAGGTATATCTCACTGACTTCAAATTTTCGGGAAGAACACTAAACCATATCAAATGAGATCGAAAATGGCTTTCGAACAAAAAAAGGCTCACAACTAGAGTTCGGCTCGATACGATTTTTTTCGATATTTTTATATTGAATATCGTCAGACCCCTCCGGTCGATCTCTACTCAAAGACCTAAAACAATAAAAAATCTATTCCTTTTTAAGGTTAAATTTTATTTTAAAAAAGACGTGAATATATTTTTCCTCAATTATTCTTCCTCCATTTCTTTAAAAAATTGAAGAAGGGGGGGGGGGGGGGGGGAACACTCAAAAACAGGCTGTAAAGATGCGCATAAGAGAATACAAAAAAATAATGGTTCCGCATTGTGAAGACTATTTTGGAATGTAAAAATATATTTTTTAATAGAAACATTAGAATGTAAATGTATAGAAAGAGTTTATTTTAATTGAAATATGTTGAAAAATAAATTTATTTATTTAAAATATTAATAAATTTGCCGTATTTGCTTAAATAATTACGCCGGGTAATTTAATTATTGTTCCAAACCCTCTCGCTAAAGATTCAAGCATATATAAGGATAAAGACGCCCACTTTTAGATAGCCTCTGAGGGATGAACAAATCGCACCTCTTTATAATCATGGATAAATTGAGGGTATCGTCAACATCCAGTAGCTAATACTCAGATATTATAATCAGAGGAGTATTTGGGGAGTATTTATTGGGAGACCTATCTAAAATAGTGGTTCGATTCTTCGCTCACCTCTCCTTCGGAAGGAAAAATGTTTTGATTTTTAGAAACTAAATGGTTCCTTTATAAATTTTTATCACCCAAGAGTGTTAGTTTTTTTCAATTAAAAAGAAGCATTCCGTGAAAATAAAATTTTTCTAAACAAATTAAAAGAAAATAAAAAAAGAGATTAAAGGGCAATTTAATTTTTTCTTTGGAACTTTCTTTGCTACTAAAATATTTTTTGTTTGTATAGTTAATAGTGTTTTTGTTTAAAACTTGTTTTTAGTGATTATTTTTAGTTAAAAAAAGAAATTTTAATTAAAATGATAAAAAATTTTCAAATAAAAATTTAAAAAATAACTTAAAGAAATTTTAAAAATGTTTTATTAAATATACCAATAGATCTACAATTATTGACATAAAAAAGTTTAAAAAAATTTTTAAATCAATAAAAACACCAAAAATAAATTTAACATATAATAAATGCAAATTTTATTGTTTGTTTTAACATAAAATATTTTTAAAAATAGAAAAAACTACAAAAATTGTATTGTATTACAGACTAGAAAATTTGTCCGAAAACATATTAACGGCCATAACTTTTTCAGAAATTGGCAGATGTTGGTGTTCTGCTTTAAAACAAGCCTATTCTTAAAGCTTAATTTTTTAAATTAAAAATTAAAAAAAAAATCATGTCCGTTAAAAGTATGCTCGTTAACCTCCGAAAATTAACTACAATTTTGAATGACTCTATGACGTTGATCTTCAGCTACTTCCATTCTTCCATCTTCTATTCTATGCCTTATATCCTTCACTTTTTTAAAAATTCTGTTTGAAAGTTATTTTTTAAATTGATTTTTTAATATTTTCAAAACTTCCCCCTCACTTATATTTTTTGATTTTCTAAAAGTCTGTGGGGACTTGTAAAAATATATGTAAATTTTTGTTGTTATTTTTAATAAAATAACAACAAGGTAAAATGCCATTCTTACCAAAATATATTTTTTAACGGCGCCAGAAAGGAAGAAAAAAACAGAAGAAGATCAGTCATCATTTTCTTTTTTCCTTCCAAAATCATTCTTTTCTTTCTTATCTTATTCCGCTTTTGACTAAAAAAATTATTTTTTAATCTTTTATTCTGCCGAAGAAACAAGAGAAGGTTAAATACAACTTTAATAGGTATTTTTGATATTGTTAAAAAAATAAAAATTTATAAAGTCAGTAGTCCACCCCAAGGTACCACCGCGCAGCTCGTCGATGCACCTCGACGAGATGAATCGAACCATATACGGGCATTCCGGATTTGACAATATTGAACGAACTTATAGCTCTGCAGTAGCTTGGTGTATACCTCCGCTCATTTGTATGTCCATGTACTATACCACAAAAAATTATTGTTATTTTAGTTTATTTCTAAAATTTTAGTTGATGTCCTTTCTTATCTTCTTCCGCTTTTGACTAAAAAAGCGGATCTCCCTCTCTCTCAACCAAGTTTAACCACCAATACTTTACAAAAATTAATTAAGAATTAATTTAATTTAAAAATCCACTTAATCTCTTCTAAATTTAATTAATTAATTTTGCTAAAAAATTTTTTTAAGAGAAATCCATCTATTTTTTTTCTACCGCTTTTGAACACATATCTACCTAAATATTTTTTAGTTACTCCAACTTCCCATACATCGATCATTGTCAAATTATTTTTATTTTTCTTTTTAATATTCCAATATCTACCTTTTCATTATAATATTCTTTATTCCACTGTTTTTTGTTCCTTTTAAATAGAAAATAAACCGATTAAGAAAGGGTCACCTTTAATCTACAGCATGACTATTTTAACAAAGTTTATTTAATTATAGTTGGTAATTATTGTAAAATAAACTTGAATAATAAATAAACTTAGATTAAATAAACTTGAATTTTTGTAAAATAAACTTATTACAAGACTTGTTACAAAAATAAACTTTTTTTAAATAAACTTTAATAAAAAAACTTTAAAAGCAACTTGAAGCAAGTTTCATATTCAAGTTTATTTAATTATATAAATTATTTCAAGTTTATTTTAAATAAAATCCAAGTTTAATTTTTTTAACCCAATTTTATTTTGTTGTGTGTTTCTCTGCCGTTTGTTTTTCACCAACTATTTCTTCTTTAATATTGTCGGCAAACATTTTAAGTTTTAAAAATATAAATCTAAATTTAAAGCAGCATTTCTTGTCATTGCATAATTTTTATGGACGATACTTGTTTTAATAATTTTATTATTTTTTTGTTTCAAGTTTTATTTTTTTTATAAAATTCCGCCTATTTTTAATTGTAATATAATCTCGTTATAACGACACCCCTCTGGACTTATTTTAATGACGTTAGCAAAAGTATATGTCAGATCAGGCTAAAACCAAATTAATGCGTTGTTTGAAAGAAGTTGAGAAGGGATATAGTGTCTCGAGATTCTACAGTATTTTTAGACATTCGAGGGAGTTACTTTGAATGAGAGACAAATCAGGCTTTCCATATGACCTAATTGAGGTGATGTTGGAAGGAGAGCGAAGTTGGGCCTGATGTCGTTATATAGAGATTCTGCTGTATTTTTTTATTTTCTTATTTTTTCCTTTAAAAAAATTTTTTTAAATCTACTATACAATATATTTTCAACAATTATAATTCTTTTAAATAATATATTTAAGTACATCTACTTACCTATTATATTCTTATTATTATTAAAAAACACATCTGCTTTCACTTATCTATTATTTATTTTTTATACTTTAACTAATCTATCTACTACCTACTAAACAATTGAAAACACCTTAAAACTTGTAGAAAATTTTTTTGAATAGGCATGTTTCCGTTATGACCTCTCCTCTCCATCTTTAGAGGAAGGAATTTAGTTGGAATTTTTGGCAAATTTATTAATAATAATTGTTATAGGAATTAAATTTTCCTTCTACAGTAAATTACAGCTAATTTTATCTAAAACTATTTTTTGGTAAATTATTAAACTTCTAAAAATATACCCTTAAGTTAATCCCATTTTCAATAGCGTTGGTTTAAAACAAATAAATCTTCGAAAATCTCAAAGTTTCTAAACAGCTCCAAGTCCCATTTTGTTTTCTCTTTCATTCTAAATCTATTTTATGACGTATTTGGTAATTAACACTCTTGTGATTATTTCCATTTTTTCCTTATTTTTATAAAGAACGATTAATGGTTTATGTACATACTTTTATTTCTATTAAATACCGTTACGGAATGAGTTTTTTTCCTAATTGTGATTGATCAAAATAGGGATGAATAATTTACATATATTAAGGAATATTATCAAGAGCACTAAAACTAAATCCTATAAAATCTAAAAAAATACAAAATCAGGGATCTACGCTATATTGGAATCCTGATTACAGTAATCTAGAATCCTAATTCCAGCTGTGATTTATTCCGCTGCTGCATTTCGTTTCCCACTTTTTAAAATAAGCATGACTCATCCCTGATTGGAATATCTACATATATCAAGGATCGGTCCGAATTGAGCATGCTTAAGATGGGGGTGGTGATGTAGGGGATGTTCAACTGTACCTGTGTACTTATTGTTGTGGACAGCCTTGTTTTAAGTATAATTCCGCATGATTTCAGAAAAAAAAATAATTTTTTGTTCTATCATAAGTGCCATTCTAATAAAATCTTATTATTATTTTTTTGACTATTTTTAAAAGGAATTATTTAGTTTATATTTAATCTGTTATAATCCAAAATATTCCCCCTTTTTTTCTTAATCTTTTATTTTTAAAGATTTTCTTTCTTTCTTTTGTTTTCCCGCCCTGTTGTTTACCGCAATGAGGGATAAAAATAAAATGTAAAAGGTCATAAGTGTCGCGCGCCAAAAAAATAATTTTTTAATGACCTTGATTTTAATAAAAATATTTATGCAAATCTTTTAAATATAAGAAGGAATAAGCTTTTTTTAAGAAATTACTGTTACTTTTATTTTTTAAAAATAAATTTGTCCTTGAGGGCCGAACAACCATAAGGGGTACGATCATCAACAAATAATATTCATGTCTCCCTGTTTTTGCTGGAGGCTGTCAAAAATGTTCCGCAAGCTGGAGAAGAAAAAAAAACCCCCGACCCGAACTCCGGAGGCTCTACCCCGGCAAATCCTGAACCTCGACACTCCCACACCCGAAGACTCGGGGTGTGGTGGGATGGTTGATCAGTTAATAAACTTGGGAGAGCTCTCTCAGGGTCAAATCCCATCCAGTCTTTTTTGGTTATTTTCTAGGATGAGTTCAGCCGCTTTATAATACTTGGAGAAGAATTGAGAAAATTTTTTAAAAAATTGTACCGCGTAGGTTACCCTCCCCCCACTCTTCCCTAAATTCTTCCCAATTTTTTTTAAATTTTTTACAAAAATTCTTTTTAAAATATTTTTGTGATTAATTAAAATAAATAAAAATTATTTTTATTTATTTTGACAATAATCTGATTTGAGAAGGGTCAAAATAAAAAAAAATAGTTAAATTGTGTTGAAGAAAAAAGCCCGCGACCGCACACAGTTGGTGGTTTTAAACAACACCGTTTTGGATGGAGGGGAGTATTTTTATTTAGTCAACAACAACCACCAACTGTTTCACTTAATAAGCATTTAATAAAGGTATTTTAATATTATTATTATGTTAATAAGCGGAACTGTTCCCAATTTTAAATTAAATAATGGGAGCGTTAGGAGGGGAGTTTGGTTAATCCTATTTACCTTTAGGGGATTAGGGGGCTGATCTACCGTTATCCTCCTTTTTCTCTCCCTCTCTCTCTACTCTCTCAAAAAATCTCAAATAACAAGTAAAATGCCTATAAAGGATAATTTTTTGGTTCCTTTGTCAAAACCAGATTCGACACTTCTTAATAACACAGAGGTAGACCACAGTTAATAAAAGACCATGGGCAACTCCAAATTTATAATCTAAACTTAATTAATTTTTATTAGGGTTCTTAAAATGGCCCTACTCGTTCCGAGTTAATAATTGGACCCTAAAAAGGTTTTGGTCCATTAAAAAAACTTGACAACTCGACACAAAGCTTGAAGTAACAGTTCAATACCGAAAGAGAATCCTCAAAAAGAGATTTGAGCAGCAAACATAATTTTCTCCAGGGATGAGCCTGGAGATCCCTGGTATTTCTCCAGGGGAGCATACCAGGGATGAGTATGTTTAACAGCTACATGAAGTCCGAAACCCCGGAGTTTTTCCGTCCCTCAACTCCGACCCGAACTTTTTTCTCAACCTTCCCCTTCCCTATTATATCCACCCAAAACTGTCTCAAAAATATTTTTAATAAAAAATATATTTTTAATTAAATTTTTTTCAATTTTAACCCTTTTTTGTGTGTCATTGTCCGTATCATTTATATATACAAAATTAATTCTTTCCCCCAATTTACCTTTATTTCACCTTAAAAAAGAAAAGCGGTATATTGCGACAAAAAACAGTAAATTGGCCCGCGCAAAAAAAACCCTCCCCGCCAAAACAAAAATCGAAAAAAAAAATATTTTTTTGTTTAGAAAGGTTTTGGGGTGGTAAAAACAACAAAAACCGTTGTAATTTTTTGGGGAGAAAAGGGAGGAATTTTGTATAAAAACTGAAGGTGAATTGAACAAAAAATTGATAGAAAAATTTAAAAATGGATTGGAGAGAAGGTGTAAAATATAAAAAAAAAATAAAAAATAATTTTTTTGTCTAAATTAATGTTTGATGGTAAAATATTTATTTGGGTCATTAATAAATATTTTTTGGTTTGTTAGAAGTTTTTTAGATAAAAAAAAATACAGTCTCAAACCTTTATTATAAGAGATACCCCTATAAAGAAGAAAAATATTGTATCTTATAAGGAAGTGTAGCTTAAATTGGAGGGTATCTTGAATAGATGGTACCTTATCAAATAGGGGGTGCTTTCCAATAGGGGATGTCCAAATAGGGGGAGGGGAGGAGGGAGGAGAAAATGTGTCCAAGAGGGTGTCCAGATAGGGAGTGTTTTATAATGAGGTGTAACTTAAATTTGGGAACCTTATAATGATTCGTATCTTTTCAAACACAGGCTGTTTTCCAATAGGGGGTGTCCAAATAGGAGGTGTTTTATAATGAGGTATACTAGCTTAAATTGAGGGTATATTGCTTAGACATCTCCCCATCCAACCACCAAACTAATTTAAAAGAAAGTCTCTTAAATAGAGGTGTGTCTAGTATTGAGGATATTTTATAATGAGGTCCGACTGTTATACAAATAATATTTTAATTGAATTATTTAAACCTTTTATTAATTAAAATTGTTAATATTAAAAATAGGCGTAAATTCTGAAAATAACCGGAACAAGTGGGCGTGGCTTATTTTTAGTGTTGTAGGATGGGGGAAGAGAAATTCTCTTTTTATTCTTTTCAAGTTGATTTTCAGTTTTTTTTAATTTTCTATTAAAAAATTTTTTCTTCCTTTTCCTTCCTCTTCCCTTCATTTTTCATCCTTTTTTTTATTAAACTAACCAACACCTAAAAAACCATTTTTTCTATTTTTCTTTTTAAATTTCCTCTCCACAATCAAAGTTGTGACAGACAAAACAATTTTTTATTTATTTATCAACATAAAAAAAAAAGTCATCGAAAGGGCGTGCCACTTACTCCGACAACAATGTCGTAGTGTGGCACTTAAAAGAAGCAATAAATATATAAAAAAAAACAGCAAAAAAACAATAAGTCAATAATAATTAAGGGAAAAAAAACACATATAAATTTATATTTAATTGATTTATTTGTTTAAATAAATATACTCCGTACCGACTATTTTACTTATTTAAGGTGCTTTAATAGAAAACATAAATCAAAAATCTAAAAAGAAGGTCCATTAATTTAATTTCTGTTGCAATTTTGTCAAAATTTAAAGAATTAATTTCTTCAACAATTTTGCTGCGTTTTTCGTTGTTTGTCATATTTGCTGCAAAATTTAAAGGAGAAAATTCTGAAGAATTGCGCTTAGACATGTCAAAAGAATATTACCCAATTAAATGCCTTTTTTTAAAAATTTCCTTAAAGAAAAAATATTGTTTAAAAAATAAAAATAAAAAATGATAAATTTCAATAAAAATTAAGAAAAAAGGGAAAAAAACAGTTCTGATTTTATGAATCATCAAAAGAGAAATAGCACAAATGATAGAGAGAAGAGAAAAAAAAATACTAGTATGAATTGTCATTTAAATAAATTTTTTAGATAGAATGCCAAATTATATATTAGATTTACAATTTAAATATTTTTTTAGATATTTTTAGGATTTGGAGATATTTTTAGGTTTTAGGATTTGAATTTTTTTTTTAGGATTTAAAAATGTTTTCTCTATCACCTGCGATTAACCTTGATGATCTATAATATTTTAATTTAAAGCAGTTATTCTCTAAAAACAAGCCAATTTTTATATTCGAAATTTAATTTTAAAAAAAATATAAGGGAGGATTGGCAAAAATGAAGTTTTGAATTTTTTTAGATATAATGTTAAATAATAAATTCATTTATCAATTTGAATATTTCCTTGAGGGTGAAAGAAAAATAGAGAAAAAATATTCAATATTTAGAGCAATAGGCCTTTTTTTAATAGTTTGTAATTTAAGGGAATTTACGAGAATTGATTTTATTTTTTCTTGATAATAGCAATAAAAATAAAAATAGATTGGATTGTACCTATTGAATAAGTATTGCTTTTATTTTATTTTTGAAACTAAGTGTTACTTTTGTGGTTCTAAGTTCATCAGTTAAAACGTTCCACATTTTAGTTACCCTATTTACAAATGAGTTAGATGATTTTGAAGTTTGATTTTTAGATAACAAATAACAGTTTTTTCTATTTGATATTTTAAAAAGATTTTCTGATTTAATATGAGTGTATCCATGTAGGATTTTATGAGCTAATACTAAATCATATGTCTTACGACGGTTTTCAAGAGTAGGAAGATTAAGAAATTCCAATCTTTGAAAATAAGGTATATAGGGTAATGAACATTTTCTAAGTAGGATTTTTGTAAAGAATTTTTGACATTTTTCGAGTTTGTTAATTTCAGATTTTAGTTGTGGATTCCATGTTTCAGGAGAGTATTCCAGCAATGGTCTTATATAACTTTTATAGATTGTAAGCCATGTTTTTATAGATTTCGATTTAATTATCTTAAACACAAAATTCATTTTTATATAAGCAGCCCGAATAATTTTTTGTACATGTTCTTGAAATTTAAGTTTATTATCGATTATGATGCCTAGATCTGTGAAGGTGAAAGCTCTAACAGTGAAGGTGAAAGCTCTTAGCCAGTGCTGCGTATGGCTCTGGGAGCTAGCTCCGGAGCTGGAACCAAGATTTTAAAAGCCCGGAGCTCGGAGCCGGAGCTAACAATTGCCTAATACCCAGACTGGTCTTGGCTTAGTCAGTAGACTTTACGTGATGAACGAGGGACCGAGGTGAACGAGGGACAATTACCAACAAGTCGCATTATCCTATGCCTGCTCGTGTTTAGAGTTTTACTTCTCTCTCATACTGCTTTAATTAAAAAAAAATTTTAAAATATCATTTAGTGTCTATTAATTTTAATAATATGGAACAAAAAATAGGAACAAAATATACGAAAAATTAATACATATATTTATCAAAAAGAGGACTACGTGTCTTTTCAAGTCTATTAAAATTATTAAAAAGAATTTATACTATGTTAACAATTTTCTTTCTTTAATTAAACAATAAAAGTTAATAGGTTAACTATTAAATTGTTAGTTTTTTATCATTAAAATGTAATTTAAAAAAATTGCGATTAAAGCAGAAAAATTTTTTTTATTAATAGGACCAGAGAAATATGTAGTAAGTCTTCCTATAAAAATATTTTTCGTTTATTAAAAAATTTCTAAAAAATTTTATATAAATAATATAGACTAGAAACCAGACTGGAAGAGTTGTACGAGAATCGACAGACTAGAAACCGGAATATAGACAAGAAACGTATAGACTAGACTAGAAATCGAAGAATAGACTAGAAACCGGTAGACTAGAAATCATACAGGCTAGAGACCGGAACCGAAGGGGCATACAAGAATTGAGCTCGATATATCGAAAAACATCGATCCCACCATCAAGATTTTTGTTCAAGACTTGTCTCAGTTAAATAGACAAGAAACACAAATTCTAAAAAAATTTTTGTTTACTTAAAAATTAAAAAAAAAGAAATAAAGATCATAATATGTAGTAGAGACAGAAACAATTAAAAAAAATTTTTATTTTTGATATTTTTTAAACAATTCAATTTCAAGTCAAACTAAAATCTTTCTGAATTCGAGGAATATAAAAATATTGACTTCCAATTTCATTACTTAATAATAAAATTTTAAATTTTATTTAATTATTTTCTAGATACCTAGAAGGGTAAAAATAATTTCTTTCAGAATTTGTATATTTATTAGCCCTATCCCTTCTTTTATGTAGCCAATTAATTAGTGTTGTAGCAAATAATGCTCCAGACAGAATTAGTAATAGTGCTATGGAGAATAATATTATGAAGGGTTCGAGTATACCATCATTTTGTTCATCATCAGTTTCGTTGTCATTTGTTATTTCTGTTATTTTTTAATTATTTTTTTCGAGGAATTTTTTAAAAATAAATTTGAAATTATTTCGGTACTTTTTCCTTTAAGTTTCCTTGTAGTCTTCAGGGCCTTATAATGATTCGTATCTTTTCAAACACAGGCTGTTTTCCAATAGGGGGTGTCCAAATAGGAGGTGTTTTATAATGAGGTATACTAGCTTAAATTGAGGGTATATTGCTTAGACATCTCCCCATCCAACCACCAAACTAATTTAAAAGAAAGTCTCTTAAATAGAGGTGTGTCTAGTATTGAGGATATTTTATAATGAGGTCCGACTGTTATACAAATAATATTTTAATTGAATTATTTAAACCTTTTATTAATTAAAATTGTTAATATTAAAAATAGGCGTAAATTCTGAAAATAACCGGAACAAGTGGGCGTGGCTTATTTTTAGTGTTGTAGGATGGGGGAAGAGAAATTCTCTTTTTATTCTTTTCAAGTTGATTTTCAGTTTTTTTTAATTTTCTATTAAAAAATTTTTTCTTCCTTTTCCTTCCTCTTCCCTTCATTTTTCATCCTTTTTTTTATTAAACTAACCAACACCTAAAAAACCATTTTTTCTATTTTTCTTTTTAAATTTCCTCTCCACAATCAAAGTTGTGACAGACAAAACAATTTTTTCTTTTCTTATTTTGTCCTTTTTTGAAATAAATATATTTTTATACATAGAGCTGACCGATCCCCCCCCCCTTACATAGAGCTGACCAATTCCCCCTTTAAAAATTTTTTCCCGGCTATTTTTTGGGTCGAGAATAATATTTATATTTTATTTAAACCTTTATGTTGTACCTTTCGATTAATTCCTTTTTTGCCAAAAAATTAAATTAATTTTTTTCCAGCTTTAATTAAAATTAACTTTATTTATTGCTATTTTAATGCCATTTTCCAAATTTCATAAATTAAATAGAACCCTATAATTTCCGATTTTCTAATGATTACTCGATTTTGGAGAAAGGGGAATGTTTTAATAAAGGCTTTCTTCTTTTTTAATTTTAATTAGAGACCAAATTGGGTTGATATTTTCTTAATCCAATCTCTAGTTTTAACTTTAGATTCTCTGGTTATAATTTTTGAATTTTATTTTCTACATATTAAAAATTTTTTATTAGAAAATTTGGCCAATTTATTTTTTCTTTTTTTACGAACTTAAAATACGTTTGCAAAATTGTAACTAATCTTGCACAAAAACATTGGACGTTGCTTTTCTTCTATTACATAAAATGGCCAAACTAGGTAGGGCATATTTCGAATCGAGCCGGAAAAAAGTTTGCCCTTCCCTTTACTTTTTTTTTATTAAATAAAAATAATCCTTCAATTTTTTTCCTTTCTCAATTTTTTTTTCTCATTATTGTTTTGGGTTTATATTTAATTTAGTTCCGCTTCTGCACAACCTTATCGTTATCAATCAATATATAAAATTGAAAAAAAATTTTTCCATCCTTTTTAAATAAATATAAATTTTTATTTTTGTGGATAACACACATTATATTAACTCTTTATTTTAATTTAAATTAATTTTTTCTCTAAAAATTTTATTTAAAAAAATATCGTAGGGGGTGCCTAAACTGATTTTAAAGTAAAAAAACGAGAGTTGAAGCAAAACACCCAAAAAAAGCAAAATTCGGCGAGATATCAAAAAATTCGGCGAAATATCAAAGGCGGCATACCCTCGATTAATACACTATTATCTAGATTACCTTGATTATTCTTAAAAATTAATTGAGAAAATCGGGAATATTTTTTATTTCTCGAATTTAAATTCCGGATACTCTCGATAAATATTTCCTTAAAATTTCCAAAAAAAAATTCTGTTTGTTCCGCATGATTTCGTCAATCCTGAACATAAAACAGAGCCAAGACTGGCTACTGGTTTATAATTTTTGTATTATTTAAAAATGATCTTTTAATATTTTTTCCAGCCTTGGTAAGGGATACTGATACAGATAAGTTCAAAAATAAGTTCAAAATGCCTGCGGATATCCGTCTGTATCCGCCGTAAATATCCGGATACCTAAATCCATGTCCATCACCAAGTCTATCCTTTTTTTAATTTTATTATTAATTTTTCTTTCTTTTTTCCCTTCAAAATTTAACAACCCCCCCTTTTTTCCTTCAAAAATTTAAAGAAATCCCCTCTAGCATCAAACAAACTTTCAAATAAAAACATCAATCTCTCTCTCTCTATCCTCTCCCCCTTATTTACCCCAACTACCCAACGTTAAAATCAATTTTCCAATCAAAATCGATTTTAAAGAAAGAAAGTAATTGAGAAAGCTTTAATTCAATTTATTACCTTTAGAAAAAATTTTTAATTTTTAAAATTTAAATTCTGCTAAATTCTGGTTTTTTAAACTTTAATTATGATTTTTTAATAACTTTTAATTCCGCCTGTTTTAACTTTTCCAAGTTTTCAAGTTTCTTTCCAAGTTTTTAAGTTCAAACTTTATTTTTTGCTTCTTTTTCAAGCTTCAATTCTATTTTTTTAATTTTTTCCTCCTATAAAAAATATTTTTTGAGGGAAGTAAAAATAAAAATTAGAAAAAAGATAAAATTAAAGCTGAATATACAAAAATTTTATTTTTTTAATAGCTGCAATATATTGCTTTTACCAGAGTAAAACAGAAGCGTTAGAGTTATTTCTAAATTAAAACTTGAATTTAATATTTTTTTGAATTTATTTTATTTAAATATTCCGCCTGCTTCAATTTCCCTTTTTTAATAAAACCTAAGTTTAATTAAAATCAGAATTGAAACTTGAAACATTTTTTCTTTACAAGTTTCTTATTAGTAAAATAATAAACTTAAGTTTATTTTATAGACTTAAGTTTTACTATAAAATTCAAGTTTATTTAAAATCAGAATTGCAACTTTAAATAAATAAACTTTAAAGTTTCTGATTCTGAAATTCAAGTTTTAATTTTAACTGACCAGAATTGTAACTTTAAAACTTTTTTTCTTTTCAAGTGTCTGATCAGGTTTTGTTCCGGTTTCTCTCACTTACAACTTTGTTTCCCTTTCTTTCTTTTTTCTCTTTTTTCTGTTGCCATTTTGTTTATTCTGCGTGTATATTCGCGCCAGCCAGGCTTTATTTATTTCATTGTCTATATAACAATGTTTTTCTTTTTTTCTGATATATTTTTTTCTTTTGCTTCTTCCACCTCCACATATTATCGACAGCTTTGAATAGGCAAAAAAAGTGTGGGGGGAAAGGATGAGCTGCTTATTGCCGTCAAATCGCTTTTTTCAATTAAATAAATTAAATAATCCTTTTTTCAATGTATTTTTTAAAAGTTTAATTTTTTAATTTAAAATTTGACTAATAATTTTTGTTTTTTTAATTTTTTCCCTTGTATTTTGCTTTTAATTTAATTCAAGTTTAATTTCAAGTTTAATTTCAAGTTTATTTAATTTATTTTAAGTTTATTTAACAAAAGAATCGCTTACTTTAATAATTCCGCCTGCTTCAAGTAAATATTCTGATTATTAAATATCAGAATATTTCAGACATAATTCTGCCTGTTTTAATATACATGAAATGAAGCAGGCGGAATATATACAAATTCCGCCTACCATATTATTCCGCATACCTATTTAAATTATTCCGCCTGTTTCAATTACATAATTCCGCCTGCTTCAGTATTTTAATTACTTCACTTACCCCCTACAATTAAATTAATTCAATATTTTTTTATTTTTTCTATACTTCCAATTTTTCTCTTCAATTCCTTCTCTTTATTAATTTTCTCTAAAATAAAAATTTTTTATTTTCTCTCCAAAAATAATCACCTGCCTTTTTACACATTATTATCACCTGCTTCTACTCTTTCCCGGACTGGCAGGAAAAAAGTAAAACAAAAAAACAAATGACCAAAAATAAAAAGAAAGGAAAAAAGAAAATTTTTAAGACCAAAAGTCATCAAATAAATAAAACAAAAAGTTCAAACCACCCAAAAATGATAAAAACACAAAAAATTATAGGTAAAATAGGGTAAAACAACCTTCAAAATTCTCTATTTTTTATTTAAGTAAAATAATAAATTTATTTTATTTTTTATCAAATTTATTAAACGATAAACTCGTCTATAAGACACTCTTTTATATTTTAAAAAATCTGATCAGTTTTGAAAAATATGATCTGTTAAATCACTACTATCTAGTCTAATTATATGTCTCTTCTGCTTTGCTTCTGATTTAATTCATGTTTCAAGTTTGATCTTAAGTTTATTTAATTTAATCTTAAGTTTATTTAAAATTCAGGTTTATTTAAGTTAATTCAAGTTTAATCTTAATTTTATTTAATTAAAGTTTATTTAAGTCAAGTTTAATTCAAGTTTCAAGTTTATTTAATAATTCAAGTTTATTTAAATTAATCCAAGTTTATTTATTAATTATAGGAAAGAAAGTTTATTTTTAATTAAAATAAACTTGAATTTATTTTATTAAAAATAAATAGCCGGATATAAATAAACTTGGGAAGAAAATAAAGGGAAAAAAAGTTGTATTATTATTGGGGGAAGAAAACGGAAAGATCTCTCTCCTCTCTAATTCACTTTTTTGTTCCGTTCATTAAAGTAGTAGTCTACTCTAATGCGCAAAAAGTGGAAAAGATGGGTAAAAAGATTTTTCTTTTTAAAGCAAAAAAATGGAAATTATTTTATGGAAGAAAAAAAATTATGGAAGAGGATATTTGAAGGATATAAAAAATCCAAGGGCAGAAGAACTTCTTCAAAAAAATTTTCTCCAAGAGAAAAGGGAAAGGAGAGACTTGCCGCTTTTCAACCGGTTTGAATATAATAATAACGCCAACCGGCTGGGAGAGGAAAAAACTAATTTTAATTATGAATAGTAGCCGGAGGATATTTTTATTTAATTTGTGTCTTTTTAAGCATATTTATTAACTCTTCCTTTCTTCTTCCGTATTCTTCCCTCATTTTTCTTCTTCCGTATTCAAGTCTTTCATAATTCTTCTTCTTCTATTCCCCTTCCCCCCACCCCTTTTTTTTTACTCTTCCTCCTTCCACCCTTACCCCCATCTTTTTGTTTCATTCGCTTCACTCATTTTTCTTCTCTTTCCTTCATTTTCTTCTTCTTCTTCCATTTTTCTTCACCTTTCATTCCCTGATTTTCCTGAACTTCATTTTCTTTTAGAAAACACCTCCTGCCTTCCTCTATTCCTCCCTTCATTCACTTCCTAATTTATTCTTCTTTATTGCGATTCAGGGGCGTGCTTACTGTGTTTTGCGTCTTGCGTTGATTTTTGGCCTTGCGTCTTCATTTTTATTCCTTTTAGTTTTTTAATGTTCTTTTATTTTTCCAAAATTTTTTTTCCATTATTCATCTTCATAATTTTATCCTTCTTCCGTTTTCCTTATTTTCCTCTTTAATCTGACGGACATTATAAGGAAGAAAGAAAAATGGACATGACAACAAAAAAAGACGGACTTGGCGTACTCCTCTCTTATTAATCTTCACGCGATTCTTTTCACGTCCACTGGACAACAGGCTTGAAAAAATTCTGAAGGATTTTTTGGAAGAAAAAAAAGGAGAGAGGAAATTAGCTATCCCTCCAATAGAGCACTTTCACTTAGATTTCCTCTTTTATATTTTGGCGATTGGAGAAAGTTGGTTGGCAGTTGCAGAGGCGATCTCTCCCTCCCCTTCCCCTTCCCTCCCTCCCCTTCCCTCGTGTTCCTGTTCCATCAAAAAGCCTCCGGAATTTTTTCTTTCCCAAAGAGCATCTTCCTCCCTCGATTTTTTATTCTTCCATTGTTGTCCTTTTTCTTCCTCTTCCTTCTCTCAACCAATCATCCTTTCCAGTATAAAAACTCTGGAAAGAAACTTGCCAGTCGCGCGTAAAAACTTTTTTTTTACTTGGTTGAGGATCTACTCTTCTCCGGCACATTTTTTAAATAAATAATAGAAAAAAAATATATTTAATTCTCACATCAGTTCCTTATAAAAAGCTTTGTTTTCTCACATAGCAAAAACAAATAATTTATTTAGGATTTTTATAACCAGAAAAAATAAATAAATGATTTTAGAGGAATAAGTCTGTGTTTGTGTTTTTAAATTTATGTTGTGAAACAAAGTGTATTTTATTTTTAATTTCAGAATATTTATGTATTTTTGTGTTTTATGTTGCTAAGTTTTGTGTTTTTCCGTTTCAGAATTTTATTTGAGAATTTTTGTTTTCTTTAGTTAATATCGTTATTTCTCACTTCACTATAGTTATGTTTAGAAGAAATTCTGATATCAGAATTTAGTTTTTCAGAATTTCTTCAAAACATTTTCAGAATTTCTTTACAACATTTTCAGAATTTCTTCAAAACATTTTCAGAACTTCCTCAAAACATTTTCAGAATTTCTTCAAAACATTTTCAGAATTTCATTAAAACATTTTCAGAATTTCTTCAAAACATTTTCAGAATCTCATTAAAACATTTTCAGAATTTCCTTAAAACACAGTTTATTAAATAATTTACCTGAATTTCTTCCCAATTTTATTTATTTTTTCTCTTTCCTTCTAATTTTCTCCCAAAAAATACTTAATCATAAATTATCAACTTTGGGGCATTGTTTGTCGGCTTTTACCTTTTAAATAATTTTTTGGCTAGATAATGCAACTTAGAAACATTTATATATTTTTTTTGTTTTTATTTTCTTTTAAAATTCATTATTATTCTTAGCCTCACGCAAATATGCCCTACGTTTTGATAAACAAAATTTTTCGCCGCCTTCCCTTTTTATTTTGGCGATTCTTTAAATTATTTACAAAAATAGTACAATAATGAGGAAGCCTTGGGCAGTAAAATAAGAAAAATAATTTTGTGTTTTTGGCGGTAAAATTTTTTTGAGAAATTTTTTGTAGACTTCATGTTGAGTGCAGCTATAGGCAACTTTCTCTTGGGGGTTTTTTAAATGTATTTCAATTGTATTTTATGTCTATATCTTAAAATACACAACTACCATTTAAGGATTTATTTTAAATGCTTATTAATTTCAGAATGTGTTTTTTGTGTTTATGTTTATTTTAAATTTTGTGTTTTTTCGTTTTCAGAATTTCTTTAAAACATTGTGTTTTCGCTAAATAAAACTTGTTTATCAGAATTTCTCATTTTATAAACATGTTTTTAAAAAATTCTGATTTTTATTTTTTTTCAGAATTCCATTAAAACATTTTCAGAATTTCTTCAAAACATTTTTAAAACATTTCTTTAGTTAAAACTTTATATCAGAATTTCCCAACAAGTTTTAAATAAATTCTGATTTCAGAATTTCTTTATTTTTTCAGAATTTTCAATAGGAAACATTAAAAGTAACATTACGTCACAACATCACTAATTTAATTTAGTTTAAAGATTCTTTACAAAATTACTACATTTAAATTGCTAAAAAAGTTTTTTTTCAATAAAACAACTTTTTTTTTCTTCATTAAAAATGTAAAAAGACGCCTACGCAATCATCAACGTAAAATAATTATTTAAAAATAAATTTATTTAGTTTATTATTTTAAATATTAGTCATTTTAAGACCTTGAAGTTTATATAAATTTCTGTTAATAATTTTTGTATTAAATTAATAATAATATTTTATATGATTTATGTATGGGCGATACCTGCCCAACACAATTAACGCCTACTACCTATTTTTGTAAAAGTATTCTGGTTTTTTATTTATTTTTTTTTCTGATTTGTTCAGATTTTATTCTGGTTTGTTCTGATTTTTTTCTGGTTTGTTCAGATATTATTCTGAGTTGTTCAGATTATATTCTGCTTTTTTTCTGATTTCTCTTTCTGATTTGTTCAGATTTTATTCTGGTTTGTTCTGATTTTATTTTTCTGATTTGTTCTGATTTATTTTCTGAGTTGTTCTGATTTTTTATTTGTTCTGATTTTTATTTGTTCTGATTTTTTTTATGATTTCTTTATTCTGATTTGTACTTCTCTTATTATTCTGGTATTTATTCTGATTAATTATTATTCTGATTATTATTCTATTTATAATTAAATTTTCATTTTTTAACTAAATCACTACCCCATGTTTCAATTAATAGAAAAATTATTTTTTAAATTATTTTATTTTTTTAATTTAACAATTTTAATTAAATCATTCTGTTTATTTAAAAAAGTCTACCTGTCATTTCTGATTTTTGTCTTTAATTGGGGGGGGGGGGGGGCATAGGAAACAGACCTCCCAAAAATGTTAAAAACCACGCCCAATAATTCTATGTACTTATAAATAAAGTGAAAAGAATTTATAGAGGAGATAAATTAAATTACTTAAATTACGTAAAATATACTATTAAATTACATAAATAATTTATGTATTTAAATTTTTGTCTTTTAAATAATTTAATTTATTTTTTTAAATTTATTTAATTAAAACTATGAGGAAGGACTATATGTAGAATAGGTATGGTCGGGTTGTCCGAAACCCGAAACCAGGATTTTTTCGATCTGAAAAGGATCTGAAGAAAATTTTAGAAACCTGGCCCAACCCTGACCCGACTTTTTTCTCAACCCGATTAAGGTTGGCAGATCCTGGGAAATCTTCGTATATCCGGATTCGATATCCGAATCAAAATTTCCGAATATAATGTCTCTTTCAGATCCGAATATCCGGATCCGCCAACCTAAGCTCGAAGAATCTCTTTGAAGAGACTATAGAAAAGACTAAAAACTGCTATTGAGAGAAAGGAGAGAGTTAATTATAAAGAAGTTTTCTGTTTTGTTATTGTCTAGATTTCAAGAAAAATTTTTTATTTTATTATTTCACAATTAAAATAACTAATGTAAAAAATTAACTTAAAATTCTCACACTTCCCCCTCTTCGCGCCTTTATTTTTTTATCAATTTTTTTGTCTTTCCCAACCCTTTTTTATTTTTTATTTTATCAGTTTTACTTCCTTAAACTCTTTTTAATTGTTTATCGGCTTTTATATTTATTATCTTTTATATTTATTATCACTTTTTCCTTTTGACTGTTTATTTTTCCGGTTTATGGTAAATTATGTATGTACATATTTTTACAACAATATTTCCAGTTCAGTTACTCTTTCGAGACGGAACTCGGAAGAGTATGAATTCAAGTATTCCAAATGACGGAAGACAGAAAATTGGGAAATCGCAAGAAAATTTTTATTTGAAAAATTTTAAATGAATTTCTAGATAAATTACTAGAAAATTTTTGTTAAAATTAAAAAACGGAACTTAAAAGAGTCGGAAATCAGAATTTCAATTTTTCAGCTCCTTTTCTGTCTCTAAATTACTTTTATGTTCAATTTGAGATTACTGTAAATGCTCTAATTAAAGCCCGGCTCTATTAGAAGCCCATATTTAATACAAGCCTATACAAGGAGCAGAGGTGGGTCAGAATTTTGATTTGCGATTTCCGAGTTCCGACTTTTGTGCCAGTTCCGATTTCCGGCAACTCGGACTGTTCCGATCCTCCTTTGCCAAGGAGGCCTATTGAAAAATAAACGCTCATTTCCTAATATGTAGAAGTCCATATCTAATACAAGCCTACCCAAGGAGGCCCATTGAAAAATAGACACCCAGGGTTTTAATTATAAAGGGCTTTAATTAGCCAGGGCTTTTAAAACCCAGGGCTTTAATTTATTTAAATTTACTAAATTGTTTTTAAAAAATATTTTTAGACACAAACTTTTAGTATGTAATTTTTAAAATTCCGTTAAATTTAACTGCCCTTCCCTTTTCCCTGTTCCGCACATCTTTTTCTTAAAATACTTCTCTCAAACAAAAAAATCTTATTTGCGTCCGTCTTTTTTTTCTAAACATTGCGCGATAATTTACGCTTTAAATTAAAAAAAGAAAAGAATTTTTGTGATGAACAAACTGAAAAAAAAAGAAAATAAAAATGTGTCCCTCTACCTACACGTCACGACTCCGCGAACTTCTCTTTTCAAAAAAATTTTTTTTTTCTAATTTTCTTTCGAAGATCACCGGTTAGCTCTTTTTCTTAGTTATAAAATGGTTGACCTAATATTTGGCTATGTTAATATACAAACATTTTTAATAGTCCTACTTTTTTTTACGAATTTTTGAGGCTATTGCTGTCCATCAAATTTATTCTAAATAAACTATAATTAATGTTACAAATAAATGCAACTATTTAATTATTACTAATCAGAATATTTACAAATCAGAATATTTACAAATCAGAATTTGCAAAAAATCAGAATTTCTTTATTTTCCCGTCTTATATTCACAAATCAGAACTAATTCTGATTTGTGAAATTTATTAAAGTCTAATATTTAAATTTACAAATCAGAATTTGTAAACAACATAATTTATCTAACCATTTTTAAAAATCAGAATTTGTAAAAAGCAGAATTAATTATCAGAATTGTAATTTCTAATCAGAATTAATTGTAAAACTTATTCTTTTTCTGATAGGCTGAATTAAGTTGTATTATTATGTTTCTAGTTTACAAATTCTGATTATTATAACATCAGAATTTGAGGATGTTTCATAGGTTATTTTTCAATTTTTAAATTTCTAATTATTTTCTAAAATTAAAAACAAAAATTATCATAGCAAATATATTACTGTCTCTCTTATCATAATAATTAGTTATATAACAGGTATTTTGCAAATAATAATAATTTTTTTAACTTAAAGCAGAAGCAAAAAATCATTAATTATTTTATGTTCTTCAATTTTTTTCTTTCTTTTTTCTCTAAATAATTGGAAATATATTACTGATAATAACTAAAAAAAGGGAATAAATTTGAGAGATATTATAACGACAAATTAAGCGAACACTTTTATTCTTTGCCGCACTTATTAATTTAAAACCATCAATTACAACCCCGCCAACGCAAATTCGCGCAAAGTAAAAAAATTATATAAAAATATATATTGCTGTTCTAAGAAACGGATGTGACTAAAATAAATATATTTTTGTCAGTCTCACATTTCTTCTCTTTTTAATATTTAATTTGTATATAAGCTTGAACTTTAATCTAATTCTGATTTTTAATTATTAGGGAATGGAGTTATTTGATTTAATATCAGAATTTGTAAAAATCTGAATTATTTATAACAAATTACAAATCAGAATTTGTAAATAACAGAATTTGTATAATATCAGAATTTGTAAACGAATTAATTAACCAGAATTTGTAATTAATAAACTAATTGTAAATATCAGAATTTGTAAAACCAGAATTTTAATTTGTAAACTTATAATTTGTAAAAATCAGAATTTTTTGTAATAAATTACAAATCAGAATTTGTAAACGACATAATTATCTAACCGTTTATAAATCAGAATTTGTAAATAATAAATTAATTACAAATATCAGAATTTATTAACAAAATACTATTTATCTAACCAGAATTTGTAAACTTTATTAAATGAATCAGAATTTGGAATTTGTAAACTTAGTTAAATCAGAATTTGTAAAATCAAAATTTGTAAACTTAATTATTTTTAGAATCAGAATTTGTTAATTACTATCTCTACAATCAGAATTTGTAAATATCACAAATTGTAAACTACATATAATTATCAAAATCATTTTTTAAAATCAGAATTTGTAAAAAATTCCTTTTTAGCAATCTCAAATTATCTTTGGTCTTTCTCCTATTTTATCTTTAAGTTTCCGTCCTTTTTTATACTATATATTTTTTTCTTAATCATTTACAAATTTATTCTTTTATTTTTACTTTACATAATGTGTTCTGCTACTCTTTTATGTGTTTCCTTTTTTAGCACCTCGAAGATTTTTTCATATTTTTTAAGTACAATAGAAGGACACCTACGCATATTTAATGTGCCTTAGGCCGCTGCTTCTTTATCCGCTACTTATGTTAAACATAAGTAGAGATTTGCTGCAAGAAGCTTGCTTCAAGTTTCTTATTTTGCTTCATGTTTCCTATTTTGCTTCATGTTTCCTATTTTGCTTCATGTTTCTTTTTGCTTCAAGTTTCCTTTTTTGTTTTGCTTCATGTTTCTTGTTTTGCTTCAAGTTTCCTGTTTTGCCTCATGTTTCCTGTTTTGCTTCATGTTTCTTATTTTGCTTCAGGTTTCTTGTTTTGCTTCAGGTTTCTTGTTTTGCTTCAGGTTTCTTGTTTTGCTTCAAGTTTCTTGTTTTGCTTCATGCTTCTAATTTCAAGCTTCTGATATTTTGCTTACTGAATTTTTTCTAGTTTGGTCTTGCTGCCATAAATTTTGCAATAAAATCTGGAAAATCCTTCAACTACCCCTTCAACCTATTTTTGTATTTACGCCTCAATGCTTAACAGATTCCTAACGAATTTTATATTTTTTTAAATTTATATTTTCTATGCTAATTTTTCTTTTCTTTTTTGCCATCATTTTTCCTTTTTCGGGTTAACTTAGTTTATTATATTTTTTAAGTTATTTTTGTGTTTTGTTTTTTTTCCAACATTTCTCTAAAATATTAGAAAATGTTGTGGGATTGTTTTTTGCAAAAAAAATTTTTATTTACTACCCTTTCAGAAAAAATAATACTAATAATATCTCTAGAATGAAAATAGGTAGGTAAATGCTACAGAATTTTTCAGAATTGTTTTCAGAATTATGTACATATATAAATGCAAATAACCGTAATATTTTCAGAATTCACTCAAGCTCTACTTTTTACAAAAATTCTGATTTTTTTCACAAATTCTGATAATTACAAATTCTGATTTTCTTGTAAATTCTGATTTTCACAAATTCTGATTTTCTTGTAACTTCTGATTTCCTATAAATTCTGATTTTCACAAATTCTGATTTTTACAAATTCTGACTTTTACAAATTCTGATTTTTACAAATTCTGATTTTTACAAATTCTGGTTTTTACAAATTCTGATTTTTACAAATTCTGATTTTTTTTATAAATTCTGATTTCTTACAAATTCTGATTTTCTTGTAACTTCTGATTTCCTATAAATTCTGATTTTCACAAATTCTGATTTTTACAAATTCTGACTTTTACAAATTCTGATTTTTACAAATTCTGATTTTTACAAATTCTGGTTTTTACAAATTCTGATTTTTACAAATTCTGATTTTTTTTATAAATTCTGATTTTCACAAATTCTGATTTTTACTAACTCTGACTTTTACAAATTCTATATTTTATGATTTTCAGAATTTTAATTAAAGATAAAACAATTATCGTAAAATAATTAAAATCTAATTTACGTTGAACACTATTTTTACACAAAAATTTTTTGATAAAAATAAATTTTAATAAAAAACATAAAAACAATTAATATCCATCATTTGCGTAATTTCATCAAAAAAATTTATTTAACAATAAAAATAAATAATAATAAAAATTTAATGTTTTTTTGTTCAAGCCAAATTTGGCATTTTTATTTGTAGCAGAATAATGTGTGATTGCGTGGGTTTTTGGTTATTTTATGTGTGTGGAGCTAAACTGACCGACATTTTTGTTGACACCCACTGAGCTTTTAATGCATACCCATAAATAGATAGTAAATAATTTTGATGTGCAATATGCCACTTGAATAATAAGCCACCTGTGTCTCTTTAATTCTGATTTTTATAAATTCCGATTTTTACAAATTCTGGTTTTTTAACCCCTGATTTTCTCAAATTCTGATTTTAAAATTTCTGATTTTTTTACAAATTCTGATTCTGATAAATTCTGATTTTTTTTATAAATTCTGATTTTTTACTCTGGTTTTTACAAAGTCTGGTTTTTACCACCGATTTTCTACAAATTCTGATTTTATAATTTTTACAAAAATTCTGACTTTTACAAATTCTGATTTTTACAATTATAATTACTCTAATATATTTTTTCTATTAAGTTCACAATTTATTTCAGAATTTCAAGTTTATTTTACAATTACTTCAAACTTTTTATTATTAATTATTATTTCTTTTCAATTTCAAGTCTACATATTTAATTTATTTTTTAATAGCACTTCCGTTTTATTTTTTATTTTTTTTTTTAAATTTTTGTCTGGATAGGTTTTGAAAATTGCCCTTTATCCGGTCATGTCTCCCTTTAAAGTGCATTGCGCTTAAAAAAATAAATTTAAAAATAAATTAAATTTACTCAGTTATACTTTTTAATTTAATTTTCTTCCTCATTTTTTAATGTTTCAAAATAATTAAATTAATTTTTAAACAATTAAATTTTTTAAAAATTATTATTTTATTTAAATAAAAAAAATTTTTAATTCATTTTTTTAAATTTTTATTTTTATTCTAATTAATTTTAAAAAATTAATTCACACACAACTCTTTATTTCACTTACTCATAAAATAAAAAAAATTTTTAAATATATTTTTTTAATTTTTATTTTAATTTTAAACTTAGAAAAAAAGTTTTCTGTCATATTTTTATTTTTTTAATTTTTTTAATATTTTTTTAAATTTTTTTTTATTTAATTTTTAATTTTTGTTTAATTAATTCACACACAAATTTATTTCACTCATTCAATTTTTTTGAATTTTTTGAATGAGTAAATAAATTTTTTTGAATTTTATTTTATTTTTTGTTTAATTTTAAAATATAATAAAATTTCAAAAAAAAATTTTAATTTAATTTTTTTTAATTTTTATTTAATTAATTTTTAATATTCTCTCTTAATTAATTCCCTCATAACTTCCCCTTTCACTCGCTCAAATTAATTTTTATTTTTTTTCAAAAAAATTAACTAGCTGTCACTTCTATTTGCTAACAAATTACTTCAAACCCCTCTCATTCATTAACTTCAAAAAATTAGCTTCTCCCATTCATTATCCCTCACTCTCTTTTATTCGCCCCCGCCTGAATAAATACCTAACTAAATACCCCCTCTCTTTAAATAAATTTGACGTTGGAATCATTTATATTTAGAAATATTTAAATAATTTTTTGGTCTATCTACTCGACCAGAAAAAAAAATAAATTTTTAAATGGGAGGGAGGGGGGAGTAGAAATTAAACTGAAGAAGGGTGGGGAGCTGAAGGAGGGGGGAGCTTGGCTAAACGTCCAAAAAACCGGATGTTTAGCAGAGTAGGAACCCATAAAAGAAAGAAAGGGGGAAAATAGGGGGAAAAGGGAGGAAAGAGGCAAAAAGAGAAACAAAATTCAAATACTAAAAACTGTCAATTAGAAAATAAAAATTGAAAAAAGGAAAGAAAAAGAAACGAAAAAAGAGCACATATTTAAATGTTGGCACTCATTCATTTATTTATATTCTGTTTTGTTGGAATGCCAACATTCATAGCGTCACACACAACAAAAATGCGTGTGCTTGGGTGAACGTTTTTAAATAAAAGGAAAAATGTTAAAGTGTAGAAGGAAGGCTGAGGATTTTTCAAAAAATGTTTTAAGCGTGCCCGCTCAAAACATCAAACTCTTAAAATATCTAGACGAGTAAAAAAGCTCAAAATATCTAGACGGTTAAAGAATCTCAAAATATCTAGACGGCTATAAAATCTAAAAATATATTTTCTTAAAACGTCAAACTCTTAAAATATATTTACGGGTAAAATATCTCAAAATATCAAAATATATTTTTTCAATTAAAAGGGACAGTTGAGTCCGCAGAAAAAAGTTTTCGCCGCTGCGGAGGAAGCCGGGCATGTCGAGCGGAACGACGGCCGCCGCTTCGCTACGGTCGCCGCGAGCGAAGCGAGCACGACCGCAGCGAAGCACGGCCATCGTGTAGCGAAGACCATGCCCGGCCTACCCTCCGTAGCAGCACAAAAACAGTTTTTCCAGCGAAGATTCTGTTGGTCATAACTTTGTTCAGAAGCGTCCAATCGAGCTGATTTTGGTTTCACTTGATTCAGCTCGTCGAACTCATGCAAAATTGGTCCTGAAGTACTACATCTTAAAATATATTCACCCCTGATACAAGGAAGAAATATGGGACTCAACTGTCCCTTTTAATTAAAAAATATATTTTGATATTTTGAGATATTTTACCCGTAAATATATTTTAAGAGTTTGATGTTTTGAGAGAATATGTTTTGAGATTTTTTACTCGTCTAGATATTTTGAGAGTTTGATGTTTTAAGAATTTATGTTTTGTATGGGAGCCGTTTTAAGTGCTTAAGGAAAAAAAGAAAAGAAAATGTTGAAGCTTTTAGAATTAATAGGCTCAATTATTTTTGAGAAAATTTATATAAATTTATTAATGCCGAAAATTAGCATTTAGAAGAAGAGACAGATTTATTTGAGTACACCTCTCACCGGGATATTTTTTCCGGATTTTTTTGGATTTTTGATTCATTTTTTGTTAAAATTGAATAAAAAATGAAATTCAGTATATTTTAGTCAATAAGGCACTAGTGACCCCCCTGACCACAGGGAGGAAACATCACTAGTACCACAAATACATTAAAGGTTCCATTTTATAGTCAAAACTAGTGTAGCATCCCAAGCCTTCGGGGGCGGGAGTGTCATGTTTCAGGGTTTGCCGGGGTAGAGCCTTCGGGGTTCTGGTGACACGGGGCGGGGTTGCTACACTAGTCAAAAGTCCCTGTCTCGTGAATACGGACTTACTGTCGGCCATAAAAATGTTTTGCTAGAGGAAGTATACTTCAAACACGTGGGAAGGTATTTAATACGGATTCATGGTTGATATGAAACTCCTCTTGGACCAAACAAATTTTGCCTTGATCCAAAAAGAATCTTTTTTCAAATCCACTGCCATACAAAAAATAAAAAACAAACCGACCTTTTCTCTTTTTTTTTCTTTTATTTAGTCACGTTTCCCCCTTCCCTCCATTTATTTCTCTAGTTGCTGCCAACCGCATCCACTATTTTTTTAAATTTTTTTTCTTTCTTTCATTTCCCAGTATTGACACTTACGTAAATATATGTACATATATTTATTCATATGCGTGCGCCAAACTTTTCTTTCTCTTTTTTTTCATCTTTTCGATTTTTTAAATTCCCTGCCGTTTCAATTTTTTATATATTTTTCCCCCGCTCGCTCACGTCGATTTTTAATCCGTTTCTTCATTTAAATTTACTTTTTTTTAATTGAGAAAATTTTTTTTATTTGTTTTTAATAATTATTTGTTTTATTACTTATTAACTTGTTAATTATCCCCCTCCATCCTCCCACGTTCCCTTCTCCCATTTTGTCCCCCTCACCATTTTATGTGTATCGGGGATCCTGCCGTTTCAACTCTCGAATATTGTGAATTCCCGGCGTTTTTTGTTAGGGAATCTCGACGCCCAAAATTGACAATTTTATTTTTTATATCGGCGGGATTCCTGATATAAAAATATTTTTGGGATATTTTAATCGTTTACATAGCTATAGGCACGCCAAGCTCCTTCGGAGACTTTCGGGAATCACTTTAAAAAGTCCGGAAAACGCCCATTTTAATCGCTAAACCCTTCGGGAAATCCCCCCACCCTCTCTACCCCCCCCCCTGCAAATTAAAATACCAATTTAAAAATTAAAATTCCCGAGCTTAAACAATCAATTCAATTTCGTCATTATATTACATCTTTATATAAAAAAATTTTTCTTCACTATTTTCTATCAATTACACAATCTTTGTTTAATTAAATTAGTGAGAAAAAAATATTTCTTAAGAAATCAAACAAAATCAAGTAATTACTTACTAATTTGTCTTCTCTAAAACGGAAATTGTTAAAAATTAAGGTTTGGTCTCTCTTTAAATTAAACTCTTTTTAATTTACTCATCTCTCCAAGTTGTTAATTAATTAATTTTATATAATTTATTTATTTGACTAACAACAACATTAATTTGTCCAAATAATATTTTCAACTATGGTATCTTTTTTTTTAATTTCCGTATTTTTTTTGCTACAGAAATTTTTTATTCTTTATTTTAAAGAATTAAAGTTGTGTTTTTATTTTGTCCTAAAAATGGCCATAATTTTTTTGTTCAAACATCCATTTAGGTATATTGGTTTTTAAATGTTTTAATTAAATTCTGGTTTTGTGTGTTTTATTTAAAGTTTCAATTTTGAATAGGCTTCAGTTTCAGTTTTCTAAACATATATCATAGCCCTCCTGCCATCCCGAACTTTTCCTAAAATTCCAGAAAATCGTGAATTACAATATTTTTTCATTCGGGAATCTCGATTCTTAAAGCAGCAATTTATCTTTTTTTATGTTAGCAGGATCCCTGTTAAGTATGAATAAATTAAAGGAAAACTAATTTTAGTATATCAATATGGATGCCCTAAAAATTTTTTTGATTTCTTAAAAATATCATTTAATTTTTAAAATATTTAAAAATATATTTTTTACCTTTTCTAAATACAATATTTTATTTTCTCTTCGACCTCCATTTATCTTTTTATACCTTCTCACGCATTTTTCAAAACTTTTTGCTTCGGCCGCCCTTTCCGCCCATTTTACTCTAAAATTGTTTTTCTTTCCGTTCAAACGTCCATTTTATATTTTCTTTTTTGCTCGTTTTGTCGGTTAACTAGATGTATTTTAAAAAAATATTTTGGTGGCCATCAGTCGCCATTTTATTTTATTGTTTGTGTGACTTCATTTTTAATATTAAAAGAAATTTGTGTTTTAGTTTTTCTGGTCTAAAACACAAAAATGTTCGGAGTTCTGATTTTTAAATGTTTTAATTTTATTCTGATTTTTATACCAACATCTTATTTAAACTTGTTTTTGTGTTTTGTTTGAATTCTGATTTTTGTGTTTTGTTTAAATTCTGATTTTTGTGTTTTTGTTTAAATTCTGATTTTTGTGTTTTGTTTAGATTCTGATTTTTGTGTTTTGTTTAAATTCTGATTTTTGTGTTTTATTTAAATTCTGATTTTTGTGTTTTGTTTAGATTCTGATTTTTGTGTTTTGTTTAAATTCTGATTTTTGTGTTTTTGTTTCTTTGTTTTTTTCAACTTTAATTGCAACTGTGTTTTTTTATCTTTTTATGTTTTGTTTGAAATTGATGTTTTGTATTTTTGTTTTAAAACATTAATTAATATTTTAATCTTTTAAAATCAAAAATACATTATTTTGAAATTAATTTACTAATTTCCGTTTCATGGTCGAAAAATGAATAATAAATATTAATGCATCACAAATCTGTTGTTAAAAATATTTTTTTCTTGTAATGCGATGCTAATTCAATTTTTTAAAATTATATATCATATTTCTTTGTTTTTTTATTAAAAATAAAAGATTATAATTTTATTAAAAATTTAATAAAAATATTAAAAATTAAATTTTTAAAAATAATTTCTTTATTTTTCTTTATTTTACATTTTTTCCGTTTCCATGTTTAATGACGTAAGTTAATAAACTTTAACTACTCTTTGCTTATTATAGTATTTCATGTTTTTATTTCTGCTTTTGTTTTTTCTATAAACATTTACTTTTTCTCTTATAGGTTGTGTGTTTTGTATTTTGGTTTATTCATGTTTTGTTCACATACCGTTTCCTGTTTTATTTGATATTCTGAAAACAAGTTTGGGTTTCTTTGATAAAGTTTATTTTATCTTTTTATTCTGTTTTTGTGTTTTATATTTTGTTTTTGTTTAAATGTTTTAATTAAATTCTGGTTTTCTTTGTTTCATATTGTTTTATTTAAATTCTGATTTTTCATTTGAATTCTGATTCTGTGTTTTTGTTAAAGTTTAGTTTGTGTTTTATTTGAATTCTGGTTTTTTTGTATTTTGCTTAAGTTTTAATTTTTTGTATTTTTTCTTTTGTATTTTACTTGTTATTTAAATAAACTTTATTATTTTAACTTTATTCAGCATTAACTTTTTTCCTAATTGCCTGCTTACAAACAGGAGATTTAAAAATTCCACGCAACCAAATAAATAAATATTTTTTATTATTAATAATAATATTCTTTAATGAACACATATGTATTTGCCTTAAAAGTATTTATATTTCCTTTAATTTAAAAATTTTTTTATTTTGTTTTTGTGTTGCCATGTGAGCGAATTCGACTTAAATTAAATTTTTTTCATTATTTTTTATTTTTTAAGAACACGTAATTTTTAAAAAAAGTTCCTTTTTATACATATTTTATTCGTTGTTTATTATTATTTAGGATTTTTCTTCAAAAAAGTTTTTTTTTAATTTTTTCTAAAAAAATTATTTTTTTCAATTAAAAAAAAATTTTTTTTTTGATTTTTAATTAAAAAATTATTTTTGCAAAAAATTTTTAATAAAATTAAATTTACTATTTTTTATCTAATTTATTAATTTCTTCTACTTAAATTCATTTTTACTCATTTCCGCTAATTAATTTAAATTTTAATTTTAATTAAAAAATAGTTTTTTTAGTTATTATAATATTAAAAATTTTTAATTTGCCCAAAAATTATTAAAATAAAGAATATTAGAGATGTCGCATTTCCCATTAATGGCAGCAAGATTGCCTCCAACACAACCTCAACAACAACAACAATTTACTATACCAACAACAACAGTCCATTGTAATCTGTCTTCATTACGACCGCCTGTTCAGGTTTGATCAAGTTTATTTTGTGTTTTGTTTGTGTTTTGTTTAAGTTCTGATTTTTGTTTTATTAAAATTCTGTTTTGGTTGTTTGAATTTTGTTGTATTTTATTTAAATTCTGATTTTGTGTTTTAATGTTTTATTTAATTCTGGTCTTGTGTTTTATGTTTTGTTTAAATTCTGATTTTGTTTTTATTCGAATTCTGGTTTTGTTTTATTTTAGTTCTGACTTTATGTTTTATTTAAATTATACTTTTTGTTTAATGTTTTTATTTGTTTATTGTTTTTGTGTTTTGTATTTCTGTTTTTATTTTTTTTGTGTTTTATTTAAATTCTGATTTTTGTTTTATTTGTTCTGTGTTTGTTTCAAAAACATATACATATATAATTTTTATAAATTAAGATGAACAACTTCAACAATAACAACATCAACAACAATGTTTCTAATAATAATAACAACATTCCTTCTTCAACATCAACATCAGTATTCAATCCAAACTCTTCAACATTTTTAAATAATTCAACAAATAAATTTGTTTCCCCCAATTATTCTTCTTTTCATGAACGTCCTACTGCTCAACTTCGACGGGCTTCGTCTGCTTCAGCTTGTAAATTTGCTGTTGATCGATTAAATAATTGTAATAATGTTGGTAATAGACCAGCAAGTTTACAACATCATGAATTACTTTTTTATGAAAAACCCCAAATTTCTTCTCAACAACAATTTAGTGAAAGGAGAGCATCAATAACACAACAACAGCAACAACCTCTTTTACCTCCTTTACGTAAATTTGAAAATTTGGAATTTAAATCAATGGAAGAGAAGGAAGAGGAAGAAGAAAGGCGTAGAAGAAGTTATAGTAATAGTGGAATTTTAACAAAAACAGAAATGGTTATAGATGCTGACAAAAAACTTGAAATTTTACAAAATCAAAGAATTGCGTTGAAACAATTACAAAGTCAACAACAGCAAGGAGAAGGGGTGTTACAGGCAAGTTATTTTGTTTTACCTTAAAACTTGAAACTTTTCCGGAAAGAATATAACTCAGAATATAACTAAAAAATTAAATCAGAATTCGTAATTCAAGTAATAAATCAGAATTTGTAATTTAAGTAAATCAGAATTTGTAATTTTAGGTAAATCAGAATTTGTAATTTTTGTAATTTTAAGTAAATCAGAATTTGTAATTTTAAGTAAATCAGAATTTGTAATTTTAAGTAAATCAGAATTTGTAATTTTAAGTAAATCAGAATTTGTAATTTAAGTAAATCAGAATTTGTAATTTTAAGTAAATCAGAATTTGTAATTTTAAGTAAATCAGAATTTGTAATTTAAGTAAATCAGAATTTGTAATTTTAAGTAAATCAGAATTTGTAATTTTAAGTAAATCAGAATTTGTAATTTTAAGTAAATCAGAATTTGTAATTTAAGTAAATCAGAATTTGTAATTTTAAGTAAATCAGAATTTGTAATTTTAAGTAAATCAGAATTTGTAATTTAAGTAAATCAGAATTTGTAATTCTGACTGTTTACAAGTCTATTAACACTCAAACCGCCCCCTTAATATCTAATTTGAACCCTTCCTTTATTTTTTCTTAACATTCTTCACAAATAAATACATAAATATTTTTATTTTTAATCCTTTGCGGATATACTATATGTTCATTACACATAGTTATCGTTAAAAAAATTTTTCTGGCTTAACATTTTAACTTTTTCACTCTCTATCGCGCTAGATATACTACTAAAGGATTATAAATAATACGTAAAAAATGTAGAAAGTACTTTATGCCTTTTTGTTTTTTAATATTTTATAGTAGAAAAAAATGTCGATTCGCCCCTTAAAAATATTTTCGTTTAAGATCTCTGATTTTTATTCCAAATAAATTTTTAAAATATTTAAGCATAATTCTATGGATCAATTACACAACTCTTCTCCATTATCTCAACGTCGTAATAGCACAAGCTTAATTAATCACAAAACTGTTGTAATTAATGGTAGCAATGAATGTCATTTTTCCAATGCTATTTCTTCGCCGCCCTCGTTGACTACTAAAGGTATTTAATCTTGAAATCAGAATTTGTAAAATATAACAAATCAGAATGAATAACAAAAAATATAATTTTGTAAATTAATCAGACTTTGTAAATCAGAATTTGTAAAATGTAAATTTACATTTATCAGAAAATTACAATTTTGGATCAGAATTTTACAGATCAGAACTTTCAGAATTTTAAGTCAGAATTTCTTTGTTAAGAATTTACAAATCAGAATTTTTATTTTTTTAAATCAGAATTTGTAAATATTAAATAAATACCAGAATTACAATTTACAAATACGATTTTCAGAATTTTTAAATCAGAATTTATTAAAATTAAACTAATACAATTTTACAAATCAGAATTTGTAATTTAAAAATACATTTACCATTTTTATAGCAGAAATTCTACCACCTACAATAACTAACTATAACAACACAAATAACAACAATTTAGTTTCACCTGTCTCCTCATCTTCTGCCATTTCTTTAGCAGTTTCGGCACTTTTTGGTTCTTCTACTAGTACACAAGACAATTCGACTTGTTTTAATTTAAATTCTGAACGTAATAATTTATCATCAAATGACTCCAATGTTACTCTCTGGCAATTTTTGTTGGAATTATTAACTGCTAACGAGCATCCTCATCTGATACAATGGACTAATAATGAAGGGGAATTTAAGGTAAAATTGGAAATTTAATTGGAACTTTAAAAATCAGAATTTGTAAAAATGAAAGTTTAAAAATCAGAATAGATCAGAATTTCTATTTTCAGAATTTTATAAATCAGAATAAATCAGAATTTTTACTTAAAATAATTTTTTCTTCTCTTTTAAGCTTCACGACGCCGAAGCAGTTGCTCGTTTATGGGGAATTCGTAAAAGTAAACCAAACATGAATTATGATAAATTAAGTCGAGCACTCCGTTACTATTATGACAAAAATATAATTAAAAAAGTTATTGGACAAAAATTTGTTTATCGTTTTGTTATGGAAAATAATGGAGGAAATGGGGGAGGGAAAATGTTAGAAGGTGGAGAATCTCGCCCAAATTCAGAATTATTAATGAATGCAAAACAACAGCAACAATTACAATTATTAGTGAATAATAAAAAGGAAGCAACAAATAATACAACGGCTATGGATAGATTATCGGCTTTTGAATGTAAAAAATAGGAATTATTTTTTAATAAATTTAGGAAAAAATTTTTTACAGGCCTTGCACCGACACCAATGCAACACCAAAGGAATGCTTCTGGTAATAGACATAATAACAGTATATTAACTCCGTCTCCTTCAGACAGGTAATTTTTTATTTTGAATTTTAATTACAATTGTAATTTTATAAAAACCAGAATTAAATCATAAATGAAGTATTAAAAATTCAGAATTTTATTACGTAACATTAAAAACCAGAATTGTAATTTTTAATGTATCAGAATTTTGCATTTGTAAAAAATTTGCAACTGCAATATTAGAATCAGAATTAAAAAATCAGAATTAATAAAATAATCAGAATATTACAAATTGTAATTTTATAAATCAGAATTAATTAAAAAATCAGAATTTTACATATACCTAATTGTAATTCTATAAAATCAGAATTAAACAATCAGAATTTTACATATAATTGTAATTTTATAAAATCAGAATTTGTAAATTAAAATCAGAATATATTACTAATTATGTTTGCTTCTATTAATTTATAGTTATAGCCCTTCTGGTAGTGTTGAAAGTAGTAGCGGTGTTAGTAGTGGAAGTTGCCTTAGTTCTTTTAACGGAACAGGGATTTGTCAAATAAAAATGGAGCCTACATCTTCTTGTTTTCAACAACAACAACAATATGTTTCAGCTCCAATGTTACCTTCAAATTCTGAAAAATTAATTGTTAATGGAAGTAGTAAGGGAACACGGAAACGTAGAAGTCCTTCAGATAAACACCAGAATAATTTGCCAGTAAAGCAACATTCTCCACCTAATGGAAGACATGTATCATGGATAAATTCGGGAACAGCATTTTCAGCTTCTGTTGATATTGCTAATAATAATGGTGATTTTTAATCAGAATTTAAATTATCATTGTTATATTAAAAATCAGAATTTTTGTAGATTCTGATTATTAAAAATCAGAATTTAAAATTCTGGTTTTTTAAATCAGAATTTTAATTACAGTGAACATATTAAAATCATAATTTTTTCTAAATTCTGATTAAAATCAGATATAAAAATCAGAATTTTATATACTATTAGAATTTTTAAATTCTGATTTTTAAAACCAGAATTTTATAGATCAGAATTTATAAAATTCTGATTATTAAGAATCAGAATTTTAAAATTTTTTAAAATTTATTTTATATTAGACTCATATTCATCAATGACTTCCATCGACCAGCGTCGAAATAGTAGCCAAGATGATCAACATCAAGGTTCTGCACCCAAAATAGGCTGTACATCAAATACAGGTACTTTACATAATTTTGAAACATTTTTTAAAAATTTTATTTTTAAAGGTCCTTCTCTTTGCCGTCGTGCTCGTCCACACCCTCTTGACCTAACTTGTGTAAATAATGCAACAGACACAAATTCATGTAGCAACAGTACATCAACAACTACAGGGGGAGGAGGAGGAACTTCTTCAACTACATCTACTAATCATTTAATTTCTGGCAATAATAATAATATTCCTCAAAATTCTTCACTTTTAAATAATTTAAATAATCAAATGGTAGCATCTTCCCCTTTACTTTTTGCTCTACAACAACAACAAAATAATCCTCAAAATAGTCCTTTACTTTCTGCAGCAATTTCAGCGTTAAGTAATTATACTGGAGGAGCGTCTCCTTTAGCAGGAACTGGACTTGCTTCACCTTTCACTCAAGCTGCTGCAGCGTTTCAATTGGCAACAAATTTTGTTGCTAGTTTGAGTCCAAATGGTAAGAATTTTAAAATAATAAATCAGAAATCAGAAAAAAATCAGAAAGAATCAGAAATCGGAAAAAAATCAGAAAAAATCAGAAATCAGAAAAAAATCAGAACAAAATCAGAAATCAGAAAAAATCAGAAAAAAGTCAGAAAAAAAATCGGAAATCAGAAAAAAATCAGAAACTTAGAAATTACATTTTAGTTTCGACAACAACTAGCAACAATTCAAATAATAACAATAGAAGCATAAATAATTCTATTAATTCAACTTTAACTCCATCAACAACAACTACAATAATAACATCTACAAATATCCCAGTTTCAACAACATCAACAACTACACCACTTTTTAATTTCCCTAATAATACTCAACAACAAAATAATGATGAAATATTTAATAGATCAAAGAATCTGGCTTTTAATAATGCTTCTATTACAAATGCTGTTACTACTTCGCAAACAACTCAGTATAATAATAATACAAGTTTCTATAGTCAATTACACAGTGCTTTAACTACGCCGTTAGGAAATCAGGTACTAATATTTTTCCGGAATTTACAAATTCTGAAAATACAAACTTGAAACCTTTTCCGGAATTTACAAATTCTGAAAATACAAACTTGAAACCTTTTCCGGAATTTACAAATTCTGAAAATACAAACTTGAAACCTTTTCCGGAATTTACAAATTCTGAAAATACAAACTTGAAACCTTTTCCGGAATTTACAAATTCTGAAAATACAAACTTGAAACCTTTTCCGGAATTTACAAATTCTGAAAATACAAACTTGAAACCTTTTCCGGAATTTACAAATTCTGAAAATACAAACTTGAAACCTTTTCCGGAATTTACAAATTCTGAAAATACAAACTTGAAACCTTTTCCGGAATTTACAAATTCTGAAAATACAAACCTGAAACCTTTTCCGGAATTTACAAATTCTGAAAATACAAACTTGAAACCTTTTCCGGAATTTACAAATTCTGAAAATACAAACTTGAAACCTTTTCCGGAATTTACAAATTCTGAAAATACAAACTTGAAACCTTTTCCGGAATTTACAAATTCTGAAAATACAAACTTGAAACCTTTTCCGGAATTTACAAATTCTGAAAATACAAACTTGAAACCTTTTCCGGAATTTACAAATTCTGAAAATACAAACTTGAAACCTTTTCCGGAATTTACAAATTCTGAAAATACAAACTTGAAACCTTTTCCGGAATTTACAAATTCTGAAAATACAAACTTGAAACCTTTTCCGGAATTTACAAATTCTGAAAATACAAACTTGAAACCTTTTCCGGAATTTACAAATTCTGAAAATACAAACTTGAAACCTTTTCCGGAATTTACAAATTCTGAAAATACAAACTTGAAACCTTTTCCGGAATTTACAAATTCTGAAAATACAAACTTGAAACCTTTTCCGGAATTTACAAATTCTGAAAATACAAACTTGAAACCTTTTCCGGAATTTACAAATTCTGAAAATACAAACTTGAAACCTTTTCCGGAATTTACAAATTCTGAAAATACAAACTTGAAACCTTTTCCGGAATTTACAAATTCTGAAAATACAAACTTGAAACCTTTTCCGGAATTTACAAATCATAATCAGAAATTGTAAAATAAATAAAAAATATTACAATTCTGATAGTATTTTCTCGTCTTATTTTTCACAATTCTGACAGTTTTACAATCCATATAATTTAACACTTTAAAGGTTCGAACACCACAGCAAAGCTTCTCCAATTCTGCTGTGATTTCTGCAATGATCAACCATCTTACAAACGGTCCAAATACTCCTTTTGCACAACAACAACATCTTCAACAACAACAACAATCACTATTTCAATTTCCTCCATCTTCAAATATGGCTATAGCTCATACATTGGCTATCTTATCTTCACCTGGTAATTCCTGTTTTTAATTAGAAAATTTATTTAAAAATACCGGCATTTATTTAAAAATGCTGAGAAAACTTATACTGAGGTATCTTAAACTGGAGGTGACTTATAATGAGGTGTCTTTTAAATAGGGGGTATCTTATAATGGGCGTATCTTAGATAGAGGGTATCTTATTATAATGAAGACTGTATTTTAATCATTTTTTCTACAGGACTTCCATTAAATGGACAATCACCATTTCCATTTGTCAATCAAATGGCAGCACTCCAAACACCAAAATTTTCAACGGCTAATCTACTCCCAGGCAGTGCTGCTGCTTTAACGGCTGCGTTAACTGCTGCTCAACGTTCTCCAGATTCATTGAAGACACCGATGGGCGGGTTTAGTTTTGAGTTTGGACAAGCATTAGCTGCTGCACAAATAGCTGCTGCTTCAAATAAAAAGTTTGAATAGGAAAAAATAATTTTTCTCAAAAAATTTTTTTATTTTAAGATGACAACAACAAAAATTCAATGACTTCTTTTTCGTCTCTCTAAAATTCTATAGTATATAAACAACAACAACAAACAAACAGACAACAAACAAACATCAGAAAAACAAGAGAAAAACAAATAAATTTGTGTGTTTTTCTTTTAAAATAGAAACACACAAACATTGTTTTTAACAAACTTTTGTGTTTTTCTTTTAAATAAGAAACACACAAACATTGTTTTTAACAAACTTTTGTGTTTTTCTTTTAAATAAGAAACACACAAACATTGTTTTTAACAAACTTTTGTGTTTTTCTTTTAAATAAGAAACACACAAACATTGTTTTTAACAAACTTTTGTGTTTTTCTTTTAAATAAGAAACACACAAACATTGTTTTTAACAAACTTTTGTGTTTTTCTTTTAAATAAGAAACACACAAACATTGTTTTTAACAAACTTTTGTGTTTTTCTTTTAAATAAGAAACACACAAACATTGTTTTGATGCGGGTGTTTATACAAACAAACAGACATACTTTTTTATTATTTGTTGTTTTTGAGACTTTATATTTCTTGACACACATATATAACAATACATTTTAAAAATTTATTTTTTATTTTTTGCATTTAAAAAATTATTATTATTTTTCATTTTAAATTTATAAAGCCCAAAAAATTTTATTTTATTTATGTATATATCCTCTTTTAATTTATTTTTTTAAAAAATCATTTTTTTCTCTCTGTTAGAGTATTTATATTCATTCACTTTTGTATTTTTTCTTATTTGTTCTGAATTTTACAAATAAAATATCAGAATTTTTAAACTTTTTCAGAATTATTAAATAAATGAACTTAGAATTATTGAATAAATTGATTAAAAAGCTTAAATAGAATTTTTATTGGAAAAATCAGAATTTTCAGAATTTTTACAAGTTTGTAATTTTGGAAAAAAAAAGATTGTAATCTTGATGCAAATGTTGAAAAGTCAATGTTAATTTAGTGAAGAGGAATAAATACAAATGAATATTACAGCTAAACTTTAAGATACCCCCTCTCTTAGGTAAATCATAATTTATAACGATGTTTCTCTTATAATGGGGTCTCTTAAATAGAGGGTATCATTTAGGCAGCTTCCCCGTCCAGTAGTCAAACAATCCATTAATTGGGGTTAGTATCAGGGGTGTGCCGAAACGGATTTTAAAAAGCGACACGCGAAACGCTAAAGTCCAAAAAACGCGAAAATCCGCGAAAGGCGAAACGCAAAACTCGCACACCCCTGGTTAGTATCTAGTATTGGGGATATCTAAAAATGAGGTTCGAGTATAAAATCTGCTGAAGGAGGGTACCTCCAAAGCTCTTCTAGAAGATTTCTCAACGATATATTTTATTTAAAAAAATTCTTCCCATCTTTCTTGAAAGCTTTAAAGGTCCAAAGTACATTTTACAAAGCTACATGTTAGTACGCAATAGCACGCTTTTCATATATTTTTTTACATTTCCATCGCCCACCACATACTCATCTCTTTCCCCCACGAGGTCGTCGTCCCCAAGATTACTTTTTGCATTATTTTTTATTTGTTGTATTTAGTTCTTTGAAGTCCTTTCTTTTAAAGAAAAGTCGTGGAAAAATTTTCTTCTGCCAGCCGTTTTTTTACTTTTATTTTAGAATTTTTGCCTAAAAGTCAACACATTTTTGTTAAGTTTTAGATTCAGTCCCCCTCTACAATCTATCAACTAACAAAAATTAGAGGAGGGTCAGAATTCTGATTTTCACCTCAAATTTCAGACGCTTCCAAGCAGAATCAGGGCGTCGGGTTGAGAATAAAAAATCGGGGCGGGTTTCGGATCGGGTTAAAAAAGACCGGGGTTTCGAGTAACCGAGTCCATGCCTACATGGATCGTCCATGCCACATCATGCCACATCTATGTCCATGCCACGCCACATCCTCCATCCCTTAAGCATAATCGTTCTCTGACGATAATATAGGAACAATTTTAAACATAATGTGATTTTCTGACATATTTAGCCTGTTTCAGAGCTTAATAGGGGTTCTATCAATAATATTCTATTTATCTACACGAATTTAATTTTTTTAATTTCAAAAAAGTTTCTTTTAAATAAATATTTTATTTAAACTGCAGCTGCAAATTAAAAAAAAAGAATTGTTCCTTCTACTTCTACACCTCCCACTCCCTTTTTGCTTAAGCATAATTTCTGAGCCTTTTTCTGATCCCTTGTTGCTATAAATTATTTATAAATTTATTCTCTCCTATTTTCTAATATAAGAAAATTACATATAAAGGAATTTTAAAAAATAATTTTTTAAGAGTCCAAAAGTTTAAAATACATTTATTTAAATATAAAAATAGTGTATTTAATCCCTAAGCTTAATTTAGTAGTAATCCCTTAATTTGAAATTAAAAAAGGGAGTTTATTAATTCGGTAACGCACCCTTCTATAATTTCCCTCACAATCAGAACTCTCCATTTTCTTAAATGGCAAATTAATTGGTCCGAAAGGGTGATATATGGTAGAGAGAAGGGATGTTCGGGTATCCCGATCCCGAGGCCATTTCCCGACCTGACTCCCGGGTTTTTTCTTCTCCCGAACATCACTAGTAGAGAGAAGGGAGGCCTTACCGCATTTTAAAATGGTGAAGACGGAAAGCAGAAGACGGAAGTGCCAAAAAAGTAAGCGCAAGCCTAAAGGCGGAAACAACCAGCCGATCCCTGGTAGAGAACTTCCTACTGAACACAATTTCAATAATAAAAAATCAGACTCAAATGGATAGAGGCGGAAAAGGAAATTATCTCTCTCTCTCATTATCTATTGCCACTTCGCAAAAACCACAAGACTAGAAAAATAAATAAAACATAACTTTTCTCTCCCTATTTTATTTTATTCTGTTAAGTATTGAACCTTTTTTTATCATTTATTAAATACTGATCTCTACTATTTACTATGTAGCAATTAAATAATCAACCATTCTTATTTCTTTTTGCCTAGTGTTGTTTACCCCCCATAGTCCAAAAAATCAGAGATTTTCAAATGGAATATCTTTGATTTTTCTTGCTAAGACTCAAAAAGCCAATAATTTTTTGAACGGAAAAGGATTTTTGAGTCTTGGCAAAAAATTTCAAAAAAGATCCATTAGAGTCTGAACTAGTCAGAAAAATAAGAATAAGACTCTAATTAGTTGTTTAATTGATTTTCTATTTTTTAAACTCAAAAATACTCTCTTCTCTTTTTATTTTTACGTATTTATTAAATTGTTTCTTTTCTTCTAATTTATTTTCTTTTATTTTATTTTTTCTCTTTAAATATTTTTATTTTTCTCGTCCCCATTTTATTAATTTTTATTGGGCACAGCATTCGCTTTTTTACCCAGTAATCTTTTGCCTCTCTTCTCATATTCTTTCCAATCTTATCAATATTTTAATAATTTTATTTAATTTTTGTGTTAATTTTGGTTAATACCTAAAAGAGCCCATTTTTCTTTATTTTTTGGAAGATCATGGGGGGTAAACAACATTAAAAAAATTTTTTTCTTTAAATTTTCTTGTGGTCGTTTTGGGCACTTCTACTTTAGCTGTTTTATTTAGAACCTTAAAAAGAATCTTACTAGTCTCCCTAACCTTTTGTTGTTGTGTTAATCTACTGTTAATCAATAGAAAATTAAATTTCCTTTCCTCTTCTTCTTGTTTTAATAGTTTAACCTTTTGATAGTTACCTTAGGACTTGTGTAGGTAAAATTAAAAGGGGAAGTGTAGTGGAAGGAAGACAATAATGGCCCTAAACGTTGACAGTATTAACCTAAATTTTTTTCTTAAAATTTTTGGAAGCAGGCCATGGGGGGTAAACTACACTAGGATCCTTTGTCTTTTTCTCGGAAAGGGGAAAAGTGTAGTGGTGGGGAAGTAGAACTTAAAGAAAGAAATTTCCCTGAATGTTGACTGTATTAACTCTAATTTTTCCTTCTTGTCTTTGTGAAGTGGGCCATGGGGGGTAAACTACACTAAGCTCCTTTTTGCTTTCTTTTTTGTCTTTTCCTCGAAAAATTTCAAGCATGTAGAATAAAAAGCGAAGAAACGTTGACAGTATTAGCTACTAATTTTTCTTCAAAATTTTTTGGAACTGGGCCATGGGGGGTAAACAACACTAGGGTCCTTTTTGCTTTCTTTTTGTCTTTTTCGTGGAAATTTTCAAAAAAAAATTTTTCAAAAAATTCTTAAAAGAAAAAACACTTGAGTGACGTTCAAACCATCTCTTTTTTTGCATAAAGCAGCAATTTTAGCAATAAAAATAAATTCTCTGAAAAAGCTAGGTAGTAGTCAGTATATTTATTTACACACCCAAACCATTCTTTTCTCTTTCTCTCTTCGTTTATCTATCAAAAAAGAATTTTTTTAGTTTATTGACTAGTTTTGTTCAATAATTTATTTTTTAATTTTTATTTGGCTTTCCAAAAGATCGAAAACCTTAAATTAATTTTTTTAATTTTAAGGATAATTAATTTAATTTATTATCCTTATTTAATTAAATTTTATTTATTTCTTCGGAAAACATCACTGACTTTTTATTTGACAACAAATTTAAAAAGGTTTCTTGGGGGTTTCAGACTGGGTAGAACGAGACCGTTTAATTAGAGGTTTATTTTCCCCTATGGCGGACTTTTCCCTTCTCTCTTCTCTTTTTGCCCCGCCACAGGGAAAAATAAACGAGGAATTAAACGGTCTCGTCCTACCCTATTTCAGACGTCGCGTTTTTTCTTTAAAATTTCTTCCCTACTTCCTTCTCTTGTTTTACTTCCCCCTAAATTTTTTTTGAAATTCCTCATAGGAAACGACCACCTTCTCTTTAAATTGTTGAGGGGGATGTTGCGTCATTCACCTATTTTTTGTTGGTCTTTTATTGACCTTATTAAAACGTGTTAAACAAGGAAGGGACTATACTTGTTTACTTCCCACGTTTCAGTTAAAAAACTCCTCTTAGGAAACAAACACCTTCCCATAAAATTGTGGGAGGAGGGGAGGGGTGAGGTTGCGTCACTAAGGGTCTATTTTTCCTGTTTGTTTGTTTTCTTGTCCTTTATTTGACCTTATTTTGAATAGGGGTAAACAAGAAAGGAGAAGAAGGAGGAAGTGCGGGAAGATTTTTTTGAAGGAAACCGCGACAGCTTTCAAGGATTCTAAAAATTTTTTTATTTTTCTAGACAACGACTCAAAGGATGGACTATCCAACAGAACAACAACTTCCAGTTGAAGTTCGCGATATCGTCAAGAAATTTCGTGTTCCAGTTGACCGCTTGAAAGTAATTTCTGATGATATGGTTGCTGCAATGAAGAGGGGCTTGGAAAGTGGAAGTGGACGTCAGTCGTCGATTGGAATGCTTCCGTCTTTTGTGCCTGCTTTGCCTGATGGGACTGGTATTTTTTTAGAATTAATTTTTGGGACTTGTAAGGGACAGAGGTGCCTGGGGTTGTGAACTTTTTTCGGATTGGTACTTTTCCGTTCTGCCACACCCCCCTAAATTAATGGTCAAAATGTCATATATAGTGTAAAAAAAGGTGCTGAGTCCAACGGTACCACTCTTTTTCCCCGGAGATGCCTTTGGACCGAAATATTATGCTCGAAATGGTCAAAAACCATAGCTCAATTTTGAGATAAAAAATTCAAATATGCAAATAATAACTCATTCGAAAGAGCTCGTGGAGCTGAGTCGAAAGACATCAAAATCAACGAAATCTTATTTGATTTGACCGAGATACAGGTCCCTGAAAATTAAAGAACCACACACATTTTTGTATCATAACTTGGTCCAAACTTGTTAGACCGCGGTGATTTTGATGTCTTTCGACTCAGCTCCATGAGCTCTTTCGAATGAGGTATTATTTGCATATTCAAATTTTTTATCCCAAAATTGAGCCTACTCCCCCCTATGGTTTTTGACCATTTCGAGCATAATATTTTGGTCCAAAGGCATCTCCGGGGAAAAAGAGTGGTACCGTTGGACTCAGCATCTTTTTTTACCCTATATATGACATTTTGAGCATTAATTTAGAGGGGTGTGGCAGAACGGAAAAGTACCTTCGGATTTTTTGTTTTGGGGTTGCCTTTTCCGTTCAATTACTTTTGGGGAACAAACGGAATCCTTCAGTCTTTTCTGGCCTAATTTATGAATGTTTGGCTGATGGCACCTTCAACAGGAAACTGGGAAAGATAGGAGGAAAAGTAATAAGCAGGTTCACAAAAAAGTCCCCCTCTATGTTTTCTGGAATACTTAATTACATGGGTTTCCCACAAATGTGAATTTTATTTCTTCCACTTGTAGGAAAAGGTTTACGTTTTTGAGGACTTTCCTTATGGGCCTTTCCTTACAGATCCTTTGTGGATTTTATTTAAATAAATAATTTTTTTTTACTTTAAAGAGATTGGCAATTATTGTGCTATTGACTTAAGCGGCAAAAATTGTCGCATTCTTTTGGTTGTGTTTGAAGGTCCAGGTCATGAGCCTGTTAAGGACATTCAGAATTTTGTTGTGCCTAAACAGGTTATGACTGGAACTGGGGAGCAGCTTTTTAATTTTATTATCAATTCGCTGAAAAAGGTTTTTTTATTTTTCATATTTTTTAGTAGAGGGCCAATACCAGATTAAGTCCTATAGGTAAACATGTTTACTTGAAGGAAACAAAAAGTGACTGCAAATTAGGCGAAGTCGTCATCGCCTGAGCGTGGTGGGAGGGGGGGGGAGCTAGCAATACCGGTGGGCAATGTCAGGAAAAAATTAGGCCTATGGTCCCTGACTTCCTCTTTTTCCTTCAAAGAAACAAAGGAGGAATCACCGTTTTATCTCCTTCAAATAGGTAAGGAATTGGTTAGTCGTTTAATTATCTTTTGCAGCTTAATGTTGTTTACCCCCCATAGATGTATTAAAATCATTTAAAACTTCTTGGTTTTTAAAGGTTTTGCGCGATGCCAAAGTTGAAGATCAAACATTTCACATTGGCTTTGTTTTCTCATTTCCTTGCGAATTAACCTCTATTCGTGAAGCTCGTCTTCTTTGGTGGACAAAAGGGTTTAATATCCCAGACTGTTTGCAAAAGGATATGGTTACTCTTTTGGATGATGCTTTGGAGTTGAGTATGACTGTTAAGGTTTGGAAAATTTTTTTTGAGTTTTTTGTGTCTGTTAGAGAGGTTTGGATATTTGCTCCGTAAATGGGTAGATTATTGCCTTTTTTCTGCTTCAATGTCCTCTATTCTTTTTTTTTTGAGACAGTAGAGGGAAAGGTAACACATTAGGGCATTTTTGATACCTTTGTCTTAAAGACAGACTTGGTAAATGTATTACAACCTAAAAGATTTTTGACCACTCCTAGTCTCCCCTTGACCACATCTAGTCTCCAAACCTTCCCCAAATCTTCCACAAAAATTCCAGAAGTCAATTTTTTGTCGGGTCACTTGCTATTGTTTTGTAAATTCTAATGAAATAATTTCTTTTTATAGGGCAGAGTCAAAGCCATTATGAATGACACTGTTGGACAGCTTGCAGCATCACATGCAAAATATGGAGATGAATGTATCGCTGCTTGTGTTATTGGATATGGGTATTTTTTTGAAATAAATTTTGAAAATTTTTTTGATTTTAAGTTGCAATTCTGCATATTTGGAGGATGTTAAGAATATTAAAAAGTTTGATCCGGAAGAGTTCAACTACAGACATGAGAAAATGGTTGTAGTGACTGAATGGGAGGAATTTGGACGTCGAGTTGGTTTTTTTGAATTTATTTGTTAGGGAGGGGAAAGGCTGGGTGCTATTTGGGGGTTTTGCAAGGGTATTTAGAACATCTATAAGAGAACAGCTGTTCTTGTTAGTCGCTACTGATAGAGCCACGGGGCAGCGGAAGAAACGGTTGGTCTAGAAACTTTCGCAGCCTTGTAACTATTAATGGCTCCAAAGACGATTTTGTTGATTATCGATTTCTTCTAAAAATTTTTTGATGTTTATTTAAAGTTCCTAAGGCTGTGCAGTAGGTGGCGTGGTGTAACAACACATCAGTCCGGTCTACTGATTCGCTCCCAGCCGTGAATAACCTTTTGCACTAGCTGAAGGAGAGAAATAGTTATAGGCCTCCTTTACTTAATTAAAAGATACTTAAATTTTGAGAATTATTTTGTCTTTTAAACCCAAACTTCACACAAAATTTTTAAGTTTACTTTTAGATTATTTTTTTTAATTTTTTTTGATCAAGCATTATTTTTATAAATTTAGAAAGAAATGGACGACATTATGACTGAATTTGATCGGGAAGTTGACGCAGCTTCTGTCCATGTTGGCAAACAAATGTGTGTTTATTTTTTAATTTAATAGGGTTGGGGGCCCGGTCCGAAAGATTGAGTCGGGCCTCGAATTATGGCCCGAAAAAGACTTGGTCGGGCCGGCCCGAAAAGAATGACTCGAACGTCGGCCTGACTCGAAAACCCCAACCCTATAATTTAATTCAAAAAATTTTTTCTTTTAAAGTATTGACAAATTGACTGGTGCTCTTTATTTGGGCGAATTAATTCGAAGGATTCTGCTTAAACTTACCAAAGACAAAATTCTTTTTTGTGGTGAAAAAGTTGAAGCATTGGAGAAAGTTGATGGATTTCCAGCTAAATATATTAGTGAAATATTTAGGTTTTTTTATGAAAAGTTGAAAAATTTTTTTAATTTTCTTCAAGTGAACCTGGAGAAATGCGTAAAAATTGTCGTAAAATTTGTGATGAAATGGAAGTTCAGAATCACGGTAGTATTGACTATTTTATTATGCAAGAAGTCTGTATTGCTGCTTCTGAACGTTCTGCTGGCGTTGTTGCTGCAGGTTTTTTTTCTTTTTTTTGATTGAAAAACTTTATGGGAAATTAATTGTAAGTTTGGTGACTTTTTATTGCCCCTTGTATTTTTTTTTCTTTAGAAAGAGGAAAGTTTTGTATTTGTTTTCTCTTTCAGATTATGAGGAGGGGGGTAGGGATATCCAAAAATATTTTGAATTTATTAAAATGAGTTTTGTCTTTTACTAATTATTAAATTAAAGCTCGAAAACCCTCTAAATAAACAAAAATGGGACAACTTTTCTTTTTTTTCCACACTAATTCTTCTGTGCCAAAAATAGTGGAAATGGGGAGGGGGAATAAAATTCAAAATTGCCTTTTAAAAAGAGTTTTTTTTTAATTTTTTTAAAGCCATTTCTGCATTACTTCGACATATTGGACGCAGGAAGATTAAAATTGGTCTTGGTGGTGCAATTATTCAATTCCACCCGCAATATCAAGAGATGTTGGAAAATTATTTGCGGTCTATGGCACCGATTAATATTGACGTTTGTTTTTTTTTTGAAAATTTTGGACTACGGGTATCTTGACATGCATATAAGGGATGTGTGTGTTCTGGTTTTTTGCGTCCGTATTTTTTTTAAATTATGGCATGGCTCGTCCCTAATATGCACGACTCGTCCTAATACACAACTTGATTTTAAAAAATAATTATTAAAAAAATTTTTTTTCCAGTGGGAACTCTGTATTGTTGAAGAGGGCAGTGTTCTTGGTGCGGCCTTAGTTGCTGCAATTGCCGTCAATATGAATCTTAAATAATTTGTTGGTTTTGTTTTGTTGGTTGCATCTCTTATAAATAAAATGGTGCGATAAGAAAGAAAGTTGTTGACCTCTTTTTTTAATTTTTTTAATTTAAAATTTTTTGGCCATTAAGGCAAAACTTATTTAAAAATAAAAAACAAGCGCCTTTCATTTTAAGTAATTTATATAAAAATAAAATAAGCAGCTCCTGACCTGACCCATCCCCCACTTCTCTCTTTATTTTTTTAATTTTATGATTATTATTTTTTTTTGAAAATGCAACTGGAAAAAAATTTTTTTTTCTGATTTAAAAGAATATTTTTTGGAGGTTTTTTAATAAAATGATTGAAAATTTTAGGAGAAAAAATTCTTTTTTTTTCCAGTTGCATTTATGCACTCGTATATATATTTGTATTGTTTTTTCTAAAAAATATAACATTCGTGGACATAACTTGAAGTAGACCATGGGGGGTAAACAACACTAGGGTTACTTTTTACTTTGTCTTGGAAAATTTCAAAAAAAAAATTTTCCCTAAAAATTTCTTGAAAAAAATAAAAGTCCACAAATGTTATATTCTATTTTTTAATTATGTATTTGGACATTCTCAATTTTTTCAAAATAAACTGAAAGAAAATTTTTTTTCAAATGAGTTTAATTATAGGAATCTTCAAGACATGAATTAAAAAAAAATACCACAATTAAATTCTATAAGCAAAAAATTTATAAAAAATTTTTTCATAACAAAGAATCGGTCCCTCGTATTTTAAATAAAATTAGAAAAAAAAATATAGCGTATATTCTAGTCGATTTTTATTTATTTTTTGCTTAACATTTGGTTAATGTTTGACAAGTGAGAGAAAAGAATGAAGGAAGGAATGAATGCTTCTTTTATTTTGAGTTAATCCACGGATCGATGCCATGGATATTTTTTGAAGATAAAAGTAAAAAGTGAAAAGAAAAAATAAAGAAAAATATGAAAAAGATATGCTGGCCATCACAAGTTTATTTATTTTTTTTTATTTTTTAAGAATTTAAAAATGCGCAAAAAATAATTTCTAAAAAGAGAAATTAAAATAAAGCAGCCAAAACTCTCCCCAGAAATTAATAAGAGATTAGATGGGGCTTGATCCTGAGAGTTTTCCAAAGCAAAATTGTTAAGCGCTTGATTTCCGATTTCCGACAGTTCCGATTTCCTGTACCATCGTCATTCTGGAAGAAAACTTTCCCCAGACTTATGTCCATTAACCACCACCAATAAATGTCCCAAATTGAGAGATGCCCTGTAAATAGTTGTTGGTGGAATGTCCATTTAGTTAGAGTGACTACAACCTTCTCGGCACTCAACTGGAAGCATTCAAAAGACCCATTTATAATTAAAGAAAGGATCAAGTCGAACTTTTGTTTTATTTTTCCCTCTAAAAAATTTTTTTTCTCTTTTAACAAAACGCCTCCGATTGACTAAAAATAATAGGTTGGTGAATGAGTAAATGAGAACATGCAAACGTGTGGTAGATAACATTTGTTTAAGCTTAAAATATAATTTTTTTTCAAGCCAGCCGTTGAAAACATTAAAAACAATATAAATCATTTGATTGAATTTTTAGTGTTAAGAAACCCAAAAATAAGACGGAAATAAATATATTTAGTGTTGGGTTTTCTGGAATTTTTGAGTTTTTTGGGTTTTTTGGGGTTCTTTAGGCCTTCCCTATTTTTCATTTTTCAGTGTTTCTGATTTTTCCCAGACTAGGTAATGGACATGGATTTTGGTATCCGTATCCGGATAATTACGGCGGATACAGACGGATATCCGCAGGCATTTTGAACTTATTTGTATCCGTATCCATTACCAAGCCTGATTTTTCCTCTTCTGATTTTTTCCTTGGATTTTCTAATTTTCTGGATCTATAATTAATATAAATTTGGTCCAAACAAAAATTGTTTTTAAAAATATTTTTATATTTTAAAATAGGTTACCTAAATATTGTATTTTATTCTATTAATTAAATGTATACTGTTACAACAATATTTTATTAAAAACAACCAAACAAACAAAAATGCTTTCTCCTACAAAAAAGGAGAAGGAAAAAAATAAAAATCAGAAAAAGAAATCAAATCAGAATCAACAAGAATTAACAAATGGGCAACAAGTAGCACTAATACAGAACGGAAATAAACATAATGGAGATACAAAAAGGAATGGTAAGGGGAGATATAGGAAAAAGGCCTTCCGTGAGGAGGGAGTTGAGTAGGGAGTACTCCTCCATATAGAGCTCCCCCAAAAATGGCCTCCCCGCCACAAATAAGGCTGAACCCCATGTTTTGCTAATAGGGCAATGTTGGAAAAACGTGGGTTTTGGAAAAATGTGGGGGTGAGGGGCAAAACAAAGAATGCCAAAACTCGGAACATTCCGTGTTCTGGCAAGACCGTGTTTTGGTATGGGCTTTATTTTGGTCGTTCCTTGTTTTGTCCGACCGTGTTTTGTCCGACCGTGTTTTGTCCGTTCCGTGTTTTAGCCCAACACGAAATATGGAATTGGCAGAGTATGGGGGCACGAAAAAATACCTATAAAAAGTTAAAAAATTATTTTCTTAAAGGCATTTCCTCTCACCATCTCCTCCCTTCAGAAGAAGACAATTCAGAATCTACAAGTATTGTGGATGATAATTCTGCCTCATTAACTCTACAACAAACCCATTTAATTGAAAATGAAGGGCAAAGCGACGTTTTAAAAACAGAAGAACATTTTACTTCGGAAATTAAATCTTTTGTGGTTGTTAATCCTCCAAAATTTAAACAGGTAGAAAAACAAGGGAAATTTTTATATTAAAAAAATTTGCAAAAAATTTGGCATTCTGTTGTACTGCCGGACTTTTTTAAAATTAAAAATATTGGGTAATATTAAAGATAATTTAGAAGTGAATACAAGGAAATTCAAAATACGATATCTTTTTAAATACATATTTTTCTTGTGTCTAGGGCCCCAAATCCGGGGTTCTTGTGATCTCCGGATTATTCCATGAACGGATTAAATTACTAATAATTTAAAATATTTTTTAAGAGAATAAAAGCATATCGGTTAAAATCAATAGACAGGGTAACCTTGGTTGCAGAAGTACAAAGTTGGCCTGTTGCTGAATTTGAATGGTTTTAATTAATTAATTGAAAAATAATTTTGCTTATTTTAGGTTTTGCAACGATAAACCTGTCAACGAGATAAAGAATCAAGATACTATATTTACAGTAAAAACAAGTGGAAATGTTAGCATAATGAACATACAAAGTTGGGAAATTTTTAAGGAAAATTTTTATTTTTCCCTATTTAAGACCCTTTAGAAGGCATTTATGCCTGTGCAGCAAAAAATTCAGCAGGCATTTCAAAGTCTTATGGCTATATAAAAATAAATGGTTTTATAAAATTAAATTTTTTAAAATAAATTTTAACAAAAGATTCTCAAAAACAAACAGAAGAAACGAGCAATTTAATTATTGGAATACTCTCCCCACCCCCTACACCTGAACCGACTACAACACATTCAAAGAGTACAAAGAGGCCGCCTAGATTTTTGACTGATGTGCCTAATTTAGCTTTGATTAACTCAGAAATTGCTGTAGTTGATGTTGAAGTTAGACCTGTTGCTGATAGGTAGAAATTTTTAATTGGAATTCTGGAAAAATTACTGAGGACAATAGGAGGTCCGAACAGATCCTGAACTATGTCTATCAGGACAGTCCGAATAGTCGTGCGGCCATAAGGTCGCATAACTTGCGTTAAGATTTCCAAATCTTTCCAAATTTGTATTAAACGGATTCCTCTCATCGAGCTAAAGAGATTGGTACAAGATTGATAAGGGCCAAAAATTTTTTAGCAAGTTATGGCTTGGCGACCAATGGCCAGAAATCTGGCAACTATTCGGGCTGTACCCATGTCTATCCCCATGTCACTTCAACATGATTCAAAGCCATGTTGTCCTCAATCCAATAGTCTACTATTTAATTGTCTTACTGCCCTAATGTCTGTCTATTCAACTAGAGTTGTACCCCGACCCCGTACCCCGAACCCCGACCCCGTTCCCGAACGATTTTTTCACGATTCTCCCCGACCCGAACCCCGCCCCGAAACATTTCGAAAACCCCGTACCCCGACCATAAAAGTTTCGGGGTTATCGGGGTTTTATACACCCAAAAAATGCCATTTTTGTGAGAATTTTAAGAGAAAAATTTTAAAAATTTCCTCACAATTTACTTTGCCTTTATTATTTTTGAAAGAAAAATGAATGAAATATCAAAATTTTCTTTCATTCTTAATTAAGAGACTTGTGGTTGAGTGGCTTAGTTGTTGGTTTTAGCCTATATTTCCATTAATATAGGATTGGGTTCGGATCCATATAAGGAGAACTCTTTTGTTTTTATATTTCTTTACAAAAACAAATTATTAACGAGTTAAATTTTAATTTTAAAATATTAATTTTATTTTTAACTGATATCCCTTGAACGACCCTTAATCCTTCAAACCCCTTGTATCACCAGTAAGGGGTTCCCAACCATAACAGTTGGAAAACTATCGAGGTCCTGTTAACGGGAATCAGAGATATAAAGGAATTTGTAGTATATCGAAGAATTAAGGAGTTATAAAGGGATTTAAAGGGATATAAGGTTTAGATTAAAATGGATTTGAAAGAATTACGTGAATTTAACGGAATTAAAAAGGAATTCGTGGGAGATCTAAGGATTAATCCAAGATATCTCCTGATATCCGTCCAAATACCCTTATCCGCAATACTTCAATATTCTTATTAATCACTGATATCCCTTGAAACAACAAAAATCACTCCAGATCACCTTGCACCCCTAGATATACCATTTAATCCCTAAAAATCCCGCTTAATCCCTCCATATCCACTTATATCCTAAGTTATACACTTTAATCCCTTCAAATCCCCTCTAATTTCTCCAAATCCTACTTAATTTTTGAATAAATTAGCGAAAATATAACGAGATCTGATTATTTTTGAGCATTTTTTTCTCTAAAAATTTTTTCCCTAAAACCCCGTACCCCGACCCGAACCCCGGTCATATTTTGCTCCCCCGACCCGAACCCCGCCCCGAAACAATTGGAAAACCCCGTACCCCGACATACCCGCCCCCGAACGTTCGGGGTACAACCCTATATTCAACTAACCCTCCCTTCATTTTTAGTTTTACATGGTATCTGGACGGTCATCTTATTGCTGAAATTATCCCAGCAAACACATCAGAAGACGTATTTCCAATAGATTCTGCAAATGCAACATTCTTTCTACCAAAATCTGGGCAATGTGTTGCTCATTTCAAAGAGGCAAAGCCTGGACGGTATACTTGTGTTGCCAAAAACGAAGCAGGAATAGCCAAAAGTACAGGGTTTATTGAGAGAATATCAGGTAAAACGTAGAATATATTGATAAAAGCCTTATTCTATCCAGATTTAAATTCAATCTCCAACATTCATTCAAATCTTCTACGAGAAACAACACTTCCCCCTATAAGTAGTGAAGGCAGAGGAGGGTCAAGAGAAAGATTTTCTGGCTCACGCACAAAAACAACAATTCACACAACTACTGTAGTACATCGCTCCTCTAGTCTACCAAAAAGAAAAGCTTCTGGGGAGAGTTCTAGGGCGGATAGTGGTGAAATTTTGAGGAGTTCCTTTTAATCAGTCATTTTTCTCAGAATTCGACTCTTCTCTAATTGTCCGCCCAAAAATGGCAACTCCAGAAAAAGAAAGTGTTAATGCTGACAGAACCCCAATTATACCTAATTTTGTTGTTTTCCCGCCCCCAACAATCTGCCTTTCAAAACAAATGCAAAAAACACTTGAATTACACGTCGCTTGCCAAGCTTATCCACCAGCACAAATAACTTGGTTTATTAACGGAAAAGGATTGGCAGAAGAGTTGGAGAAAAATGAATATCGAGTACTTACTGAACATAATGAATCTAGATTGTTAGTAGAGAGTGGGGGTGAGGGTGGGCTACCCAAGGAAGGAATTTATGTAGCGGAGGCTTCTAATGCTTATGGAACGGGAAGATGTGAAACAATGGTAGGGGTTGGAATTGTCTTGTCTTTAATAAAACGGAGAGATTTTAAGGTCACAATCTCGGATGATGTCTTGTCTACGATTGATGAAAACTCTCTAGATGATTCCGAAACAGTAACAAAAATAATTCAAAAAAGAGTAGAACGCCAAGAATTGTTTGAACAAGATTCTGACGAGGAGGATGAATTTTTAAACGAAAAGGATGGGAACGGTGATGATAAATTTTTTGTAAGCACACAAACAATTGAAGAAGCACCAATGAGGGAAGTAGAACAGATTCACATTCTACAACAAAAGGTAGAGGAAAAAGAGTGATCTCCTTAAAATTTATTTTTTAGAGACCAGAAATAGTTCTAGCTCCAGACAGTCGAATATTTGTTCCAGGTGGACTTCCTCTTGTTTTAGAGTTGAAAGCGGATTCGGAAAGTGATTGTACTATTCGTTGGTATTTAAAGAATTTTGAATTACATCCAAATGGAAATACAGTGATTGTTGAGAATTTGGAAAGAAATCATGAGAAACTGTGAGTATTAGATATCGGACAGAGGGAGGTCCAGAACAAAGAGCTCGCTTATCGAGATCGAGATACACTCCCAGTCCTTAATCTCCTGTAGGTATAAAGCCGTGGTTAGCACTAGGGGTGACGGTTCCTGGGGTATCTCCAGGTATCCAGACCCGATAACCAAACCGAAAATTTCCGGATATCCGGGGTTTATTCTGTTCTGGGTACTTTAGTATCAACCAATTATTACAAAAATTTAAATTTTCAGCACAATTCTAAACCCAACAGAAGGTATTTACAAAGCAGTAATTCAAAATGACCATGGAATGGCTACTTTTGAATGTCGAGTACTTGTAGAAGTTCCCCCTCAAAGTGATCAAGATTTACCCGAATTTATGCAACGATCCCGTGCCCTACTTCTAAAATCCCCAACACCCCCTCCAATTTTTAAACCAGAAAAACAGCGTCCAACGAAAGAAGAAAGTGAAGCAGTTAAACGAATTGATATAGCTCCAAAGATTATTTCAGAATTTGAAGAGGTTTATAGAATAGGAGAGAATATGCCGTTTGAATTAGATGTTAAAGCAGAAGCTAGGCCTGAAGGTAAATGAGAATACCGTATAACCTACAATCGACTCAGCACCTTTTATTACCATATAAATGATATTTTGAGCATTTATTTAGGGGGGGGGGTTGGTAGAACGGAAAAGTAACCTATATTTTTCAAATATCCTCCAATGGTCACTATTTCAGAGTGGCTCTAATATAGGCAATTTTTTTAAAACAAATCTCATTTTTGTAGCTCAATTTCAATGGAAACATAACAATTTTGAAATAAAATCGAATGATCAAGTACAAATTAAACATGTTGGTGAGAATAACGAGAAAATATCTTTTGCCAAGGCGGTTGATGGAATTGGTAAAGAAATGCTTAATATATAAAATTTAAAATTAAATTTTTAAAATCTTAAGTCGAGGTTCATGCTGTGAATAAATTAGGAAAGGATATTAAACGAACAAAAGTGGTGGTCGATTATAACTTTGATCCTTCAAATGAAAATAATATTAATAAATTAACTGTAGAAATTGTAGAAAGAAAGGAAGGGAAGGATGAAGGGCCAAAAAAATTGGAAAAGAGGAAGAAAGATACGCAAGAAGTTAAAGCAAATGGAGATTTAGAAGGCGTTGAATTTAGTAAAAAGAAATCAAAGAAAATAGCTGATAAAGCAGAAGAAACTGAAGCAAAGCAAAGCCTAGACAACGATTTAATTAGTATTGAGAAACAGGAAGGTTAGTCCAGATAAGAGACAGGACTGAGACTTGATCTTAAGCGAAAATCTTGGTTATCGGGATCGAGATTTGAGATATCCATCTCGATTATCATACTGGAAAAACAAATACACATTGTAGTTGTCGAAATAGAAAGGACCCCAGACCGTAAACCAGAACAACATCCACTAACTGAACAACCTTGTTTGATTTAATTAATGATCTCAGTCCGATCTCTAGTCCAAATCTTTCAATTAAAAAAATTTCTTTTTTGTCTAGAAACCTATTCATTACTTATCAAAGTAGCCGAGAGTATGGCGGATAATTTAGTTGCTAATATATTTGTTAGTGCTCTCGAAGAAGCTACTCAAAAATTAGTTGGTAGCGAAAAGAAGGATAAAAAGAAAGTTGATAAAAAGAAAATTGCTTCGAAAGAGAAAGCTGAAGCAAAAAAAGATGAAGAAGGAGATATCTTGATAGAACTTGATTTAATTAATAATAAATTGTCGGATAATTTAAATATACTGGCTAATATACAGGTGAATATTTGTAGAAAAATTAGTGATATTTTCAATATTTTTAGATGTTTGAGGTTGAAAGTGTGAACGAAAAAGTTTTGTCATTGCCTGCTTCAAAGATTAAAGAGAAGGAAAAAGTTGCTTCTAAATTAGAAAAGGAAGTAGAAATCAGCAAGGAGAGCTCAGAGGCTAAGAAAACTGAAGAACCTGTTGAGGGAAAGGTTCAGGAGAAAATAGGAGCCGATAAGGAAGATATTTCAGAAGAAGAGCGTACCAAAAGTTTATCGCAAAGAAGGCCCTCACAGCAACAGTTGGATAACGTTAATTTACAGGATATGGAACTTTTAGAGCTTGTAAATCGTTTAAGGACTGTTGAAGGGTTTTTAACTGAACAGCCTGTTGAGGTTGGGAATGAGGAGAAGAATGAGGAGGAAGGACGAAGGGAAAAGCCTGTTGAAGAAAAAATTGTCCAAGAAGCTGTCTCTTCGGAGAAAGAAGAGGGTTTAGTTAATGGAACGGGAATTATTAAAGGCGTTCATGAAAATCAGAATATTATTGCTGATATAGCCGAACTAGAAGCAAAACGTCAATTAGAGATTGCACAAAAAGTGAAGCAACATCGTGATGAAATTGCAGCAAAACTACAGCAGCAGCAACAACAAAGTAGCCGTTCACCTTCCCGTAGAAGGGCAGAAATCCAAATTGTAGTTGTTGAACAAGAAAGGACCCCAGACCGTAAACCAGAACAACACCCACCAGCACAGCCTATCCCCTATGGAGGAAAACCGAAAATAAACAAAATAACTTTGGGGGTATTTCTGAATCTTCCACCTCATGTAGTTGCTTTTAATGTGTATCTATTGGAAACTAATAGTTTGAATGTTGAAAAAAATATTAAAATGTGTAGTAAAGGAAAGTATAAAAACAAAGAAAAAGAAGAGACTAAGATGCTTCAAAAATCAGAAGAGAATAAATCGCTGCAGAATAAAAAGTTGCTTCAAAAATCAGAAAAACAACCAGAAACAGATAAGAATGAACAAAGTTTAATAGAAACGGAAGGCTATTTTACCTCTTCCGGAGAGAATAAAAGGGAAGGAATTGAAGAGGAAAAGAATTTGGATTCTCAGTTATTAGTCAGATTAAAGCCTGAAGGTATACGATTTGAAAAAAAGTTTCGAGAAAATTTTTTAAAATTTAGTTACTTTGGAAAAATCCGAAGCTGAACCTCTTTCTGACATTTCTGAACGTACTGAGGACATTTCTGAGAGGACGGGAGATTCTGGAAAAAGAGATCAGCTAAGACGAAAGGCTAGTTTTATGAGGGATTAGGGATTGTAAGTTTAAAAATAATTTTTTAGTCCCGCCTTGAACCCGAAACAATTGCTGCTGATTTGTCTTTTGTGCAGGACTTGGAGAGGGGTGAATCTGAAGCACAAATATTGGTGAGAGAAATACAGTACCTTCTGAATTTTTTCTCTCAAAATTTTGTAGGAAATGGATCGTTCAAATGCTTCTGGAATTTCTAGAAAAATCCCTGCAAAACCCTCAATCCTCCAAAAACTGGAGGAGTTTAAACTTGGTTTGCAGGAAAAACTAACTTCAGACTTATTTTCATTGGAACAATTATTCCAAGCACAATTCTCGGCACGTTGTGGGGCAAAATTAGAAATTGTTAAAAATCAGGAATGTGCGAATATAGAAGTGATTGTGGCTGATTTCCTTTTAGAAAAAGGTGATTTTTTTGTGATTAAGCGAAATTTGTGTAGCAGAAGAAATGTCCAAATAGAGGCTATCACACCAATGGACTCATAAGTTTTGATCGGAATACTAAACTACCAGAGCCTAGAATACCCTCAATACTAGATAGGCTTTAATTTTCTTCCTAAATTCGATCGGTCACTGGTAGAGGAATTGCCTACTGATCGTTATTTATGATATATTTTCTCTAAATTATTTAATATATACAGTGGAGAGCTCTGAGAAGAAACAGCTTTCAACGACCGAATCCTATCAAAAGCCGGAGTTCCTAGAAGAATTACCTTCTATTCCAATTGAACTTCTTGAAGGCGTAGATCGTCAAGTATTTCCAAAATGCACATTCAAAGGCTTTCCAACTCCAACAGTTACTTGGTGGATTGGTAACGAGCCCGTGTTGGGAAATAAGTAAGGAGATTTGAGAGACCGTTAAAACTTATTTATTAAAGATTTGTTGATTGTATTGTCGAGGAGGGCACCTCATACTTAGTTGCTCAAAAGGTGCCAATTGAATGGGATGGGAAAGAAATACATTGTGAACTTCATTCGAGTGCAGGAATGAGTACATCTAAAAGTGGAACTATTCGTGTTTTAGGTAGAAAATAATTTTTAGAAAAATGGGGGGGGGGGTTAACCGTAAAATGGGGAATACGCTAATTTATTTTAAAATTAAAATCCAGGCAATAACGAAATTAATGTTGACATTGACCTTGAAGCAATAGAAGAGCCTCAATCTGAAGGTGTAGCCGAACATGCCCTCAAAACCTTCTACTCAGCACGTTATGGCCGCAAAAAACAACAAAAACCAACCTCAAAATTCTCTTTAGGAGAAAGAAAAATGTCTCGCGAAAGTCTCTCTACAGTCTTGGAAAGATTAGATGAAAGGAGGGGCCATCGTCCTACAACAATAACACGTCCAAGTTCATTTGGAGGGGTCCCTCCCTTCTTTATTGTTTCGTTGGCGCCGAGTTTGTATTTAAATGTGTGTTATTTTTAATTATTTTAAAAGGAAAATTTTAAATTTAAATGTAGGAGGGTCAGAGCATCACACTATCTGCAAAGTGTGTAGGAGCTAATCGGTTAATATGGAAAAAGGACTCGTCAATTATTGTTGGGAATGAAGAGTAAGTTTGGAATTTAATAATCAGAATTAAAAAATCAGAGTTTTTTTAATAAAATCAGAATTTTTGAAATAAAAAATCAGAATATTATTTTTAGTAAATACATTATCGATACGGTAATGTCAAGTGGAACTACTCGCTTAACAATACTAAATATAAATCTTCGTGATGAAGCGAGTTATACTTGTGAGGGTATAAATGAGTATGGGAGAGCTTCAACTGAATGCAGAATGACAACGGAATCGGGTGGGTTAAGAAATTTTGAAGCAAGCTAGTTTGAATCAAAATTCCGAAGCAAATTTGCTTAATGTATTCTATTTAAACTTTTATTAAATTACTTGAAGCAAAATATTTTAAATGTGAAACAAAAAATTTTTTTAGACGAAATGTGTGAAAATGAAGCAGATATCCTCATCTCTTGTAAGAAAATAGATTCAGAAGCACATATCGAAATAGGTGTATTAGAAGCAATAAAAGAGACTCAAGAAATGACAATAAAAGAAGATAAAAAGAAAATAAAGAAATCTGTGACATTTGAAGCAGAAGAAGTTAATTTGAGGGTAGATATTAATTTTGAGGATGTTGATGTTTTGGATGTAAATTTGTATGAATCATTTGAGGAAGTTGTTTCAGAAATAATTCAAGTTGGAGGAAAAAAGAAGGAAGAAGTTAAAATGGAAGAAAAAGAAACGAAATTGCTAACAGATTTTACTCTTGAAGTAGAAATTAATTATGAGACAACAGATATGCTTGAAATATTTTTGTATGAAACAATTGAATTTGTTGAAAGAGTAATAAGAAAGGGAGAGATAGTAATTGATGATCTAAAGCAGAAAGCCGATGCTGAGGCAAAACAAAAATCTGAACTTGAAGCAAAACAGAAACAAGAGAAGCAAAAGTTAGATGATGCTAAAAAGAAGGCTGAAACTGAAGCTAAGCAGAAGGCTGAAGCCGAGGCAACAAAACAAAAAGCAGCATCAAAGAAACTCGATGATTCGAAGAAAGATGAGGATGAGAAGAGAAAGAAGGAAGAAGCCTTAAAGAAACAACGTGAAGCTGAAGAAAAGGAAAAAGCCAAAAAACTGGCGGAAGAGAAAAAATTAAAGGAAGATGAAGAGAAGAGAAAGAAGGAAGATGAAGCTAAGAAGATGAGAGATGAATTATTGGCTAAGAAGAAGGATGAGGAAGCTAAGAAAAAAGACGTAAAAGAAGAGCCTCCAAAGAAACTCGATGATTCGAAGAAAGATGAGGATGAGAAGAGAAAGAAGGAAGAAGCCTTAAAGAAACAACGTGAAGCTGAAGGAAAGGAAAAAGCCAAAAAACTGGCGGAAGAGAAAAAATTAAAGGAAGATGAAGAGAAGAGAAAGAAGGAAGATGAAGCTAAGAAGATGAGAGATGAATTATTGGCTAAGAAGAAGGATGAGGAAGCTAAAAAAAAAGACGTAAAAGAAGAGCCTCCAAAGAAACTCGATGATTCGAAGAAAGATGAGGATGAGAAGAGAAAGAAGGAAGAAGCCTTAAAGAAACAACGTGAAGCTGAAGAAAAGGAAAAAGCCAAAAAACTGGCGGAAGAGAAAAAATTAAAGGAAGATGAAGAGAAGAGAAAGAAGGAAGATGAAGCTAAGAAGATGAGAGATGAATTATTGGCTAAGAAGAAGGATGAGGAAGCTAAGAAAAAAGACGTAAAAGAAGAGCCTCCAAAGAAACTCGATGATTCGAAGAAAGATGAGGATGAGAAGAGAAAGAAGGAAGAAGCCTTAAAGAAACAACGTGAAGCTGAAGAAAAGGAAAAAGCCAAAAAACTGGCGGAAGAGAAAAAATTAAAGGAAGATGAAGAGAAGAGAAAGAAGGAAGATGAAGCTAAGAAGATGAGAGATGAATTATTGGCTAAGAAGAAGGATGAGGAAGCTAAGAAAAAAGACGTAAAAGAAGAGCCTCCAAAGAAACTCGATGATTCGAAGAAAGATGAGGATGAGAAGAGAAAGAAGGAAGAAGCCTTAAAGAAACAACGTGAAGCTGAAGAAAAGGAAAAAGCCAAAAAACTGGTGGAAGAGAAAAAATTAAAGGAAGATGAAGAGAAGAGAAAGAAGGAAGATGAAGCTAAGAAGATGAGAGATGAATTATTGGCTAAGAAGAAGGATGAGGAAGCTAAGAAAAAAGACGTAAAAGAAGAGCCTCCAAAGAAACTCGATGATTCGAAGAAAGATGAGGATGAGAAGAGAAAGAAGGAAGAAGCCTTAAAGAAACAACGTGAAGCTGAAGAAAAGGAAAAAGCCAAAAAACTGGCGGAAGAGAAAAAATTAAAGGAAGATGAAGAGAAGAGAAAGAAGGAAGATGAAGCTAAGAAGATGAGAGATGAATTATTGGCTAAGAAGAAGGATGAGGAAGCTAAGAAAAAAGACGTAAAAGAAGAGCCTCCAAAGAAACTCGATGATTCGAAGAAAGATGAGGATGAGAAGAGAAAGAAGGAAGAAGCCTTAAAGAAACAACGTGAAGCTGAAGGAAAGGAAAAAGCCAAAAAACTGGCGGAAGAGAAAAAATTAAAGGAAGATGAAGAGAAGAGAAAGAAGGAAGATGAAGCTAAGAAGATGAGAGATGAATTATTGGCTAAGAAGAAGGATGAGGAAGCTAAGAAAAAAGACGTAAAAGAAGAGCCTCCAAAGAAACTCGATGATTCGAAGAAAGATGAGGATGAGAAGAGAAAGAAGGAAGAAGCCTTAAAGAAACAACGTGAAGCTGAAGGAAAGGAAAAAGCCAAAAAACTGGCGGAGGAGAAAAAATTAAAGGAAGATGAAGAGAAGAGAAAGAAGGAAGATGAAGCTAAGAAGATGAGAGATGAATTATTGGCTAAGAAGAAGGATGAGGAAGCTAAGAAAAAAGACGTAAAAGAAGAGCCTCCAAAGAAACTCGATGATTCGAAGAAAGATGAGGATGAGAAGAGAAAGAAGGAAGAAGCCTTAAAGAAACAACGTGAAGCTGAAGAAAAGGAAAAAGCCAAAAAACTGGCGGAAGAGAAAAAATTAAAGGAAGATGAAGAGAAGAGAAAGAAGGAAGATGAAGCTAAGAAGATGAGAGATGAATTATTGGCTAAGAAGAAGGATGAGGAAGCTAAGAAAAAAGACGTAAAAGAAGAGCCTCCAAAGAAACTCGATGATTCGAAGAAAGATGAGGATGAGAAGAGAAAGAAGGAAGAAGCCTTAAAGAAACAACGTGAAGCTGAAGAAAAGGAAAAAGGTAAAAAACTGGCGGAAGAGAAAAAATTAAAGGAAGATGAAGAGAAGAGAAAGAAGGAAGATGAAGCTAAGAAGATGAGAGATGAATTATTGGCTAAGAAGAAGGATGAGGAAGCTAAGAAAAAAGACGTAAAAGAAGAGCCTCCAAAGAAACTCGATGATTCGAAGAAAGATGAGGATGAGAAGAGAAAGAAGGAAGAAGCCTTAAAGAAACAACGTGAAGCTGAAGAAAAGGAAAAAGCCAAAAAACTGGCGGAGGAGAAAAAATTAAAGGAAGATGAAGAGAAGAGAAAGAAGGAAGATGAAGCTAAGAAGATGAGAGATGAATTATTGGCTAAGAAGAAGGATGAGGAAGCTAAGAAAAAAGACGTAAAAGAAGAGCCTCCAAAGAAACTCGATGATTCGAAGAAAGATGAGGATGAGAAGAGAAAGAAGGAAGAAGCCTTAAAGAAACAACGTGAAGCTGAAGAAAAGGAAAAAGCCAAAAAACTGGTGGAAGAGAAAAAATTAAAGGAAGATGAAGAGAAGAGAAAGAAGGAAGATGAAGCTAAGAAGATGAGAGATGAATTATTGGCTAAGAAGAAGGATGAGGAAGCTAAGAAAAAAGACGTAAAAGAAGAGCCTCCAAAGAAACTCGATGATTCGAAGAAAGATGAGGATGAGAAGAGAAAGAAGGAAGAAGCCTTAAAGAAACAACGTGAAGCTGAAGAAAAGGAAAAAGCCAAAAAACTGGCGGAAGAGAAAAAATTAAAGGAAGATGAAGAGAAGAGAAAGAAGGAAGATGAAGCTAAGAAGATGAGAGATGAATTATTGGCTAAGAAGAAGGATGAGGAAGCTAAGAAAAAAGACGTAAAAGAAGAGCCTCCAAAGAAACTCGATGATTCGAAGAAAGATGAGGATGAGAAGAGAAAGAAGGAAGAAGCCTTAAAGAAACAACGTGAAGCTGAAGGAAAGGAAAAAGCCAAAAAACTGGCGGAAGAGAAAAAATTAAAGGAAGATGAAGAGAAGAGAAAGAAGGAAGATGAAGCTAAGAAGATGAGAGATGAATTATTGGCTAAGAAGAAGGATGAGGAAGCTAAGAAAAAAGACGTAAAAGAAGAGCCTCCAAAGAAACTCGATGATTCGAAGAAAGATGAGGATGAGAAGAGAAAGAAGGAAGAAGCCTTAAAGAAACAACGTGAAGCTGAAGAAAAGGAAAAAGCCAAAAAACTGGCGGAAGAGAAAAAATTAAAGGAAGATGAAGAGAAGAGAAAGAAGGAAGATGAAGCTAAGAAGATGAGAGATGAATTATTGGCTAAGAAGAAGGATGAGGAAGCTAAGAAAAAAGACGTAAAAGAAGAGCCTCCAAAGAAACTCGATGATTCGAAGAAAGATGAGGATGAGAAGAGAAAGAAGGAAGAAGCCTTAAAGAAACAACGTGAAGCTGAAGAAAAGGAAAAAGCCAAAAAACTGGCGGAAGAGAAAAAATTAAAGGAAGATGAAGAGAAGAGAAAGAAGGAAGATGAAGCTAAGAAGATGAGAGATGAATTATTGGCTAAGAAGAAGGATGAGGAAGCTAAGAAAAAAGACGTAAAAGAAGAGCCTCCAAAGAAACTCGATGATTCGAAGAAAGATGAGGATGAGAAGAGAAAGAAGGAAGAAGCCTTAAAGAAACAACGTGAAGCTGAAGAAAAGGAAAAAGCCAAAAAACTGGCGGAAGAGAAAAAATTAAAGGAAGATGAAGAGAAGAGAAAGAAGGAAGATGAAGCTAAGAAGATGAGAGATGAATTATTGGCTAAGAAGAAGGATGAGGAAGCTAAGAAAAAAGACGTAAAAGAAGAGCCTCCAAAGAAACTCGATGATTCGAAGAAAGATGAGGATGAGAAGAGAAAGAAGGAAGAAGCCTTAAAGAAACAACGTGAAGCTGAAGAAAAGGAAAAAGCCAAAAAACTGGCGGAGGAGAAAAAATTAAAGGAAGATGAAGAGAAGAGAAAGAAGGAAGATGAAGCTAAGAAGATGAGAGATGAATTATTGGCTAAGAAGAAGGATGAGGAAGCTAAGAAAAAAGACGTAAAAGAAGAGCCTCCAAAGAAACTCGATGATTCGAAGAAAGATGAGGATGAGAAGAGAAAGAAGGAAGAAGCCTTAAAGAAACAACGTGAAGCTGAAGAAAAGGAAAAAGCCAAAAAACTGGTGGAAGAGAAAAAATTAAAGGAAGATGAAGAGAAGAGAAAGAAGGAAGATGAAGCTAAGAAGATGAGAGATGAATTATTGGCTAAGAAGAAGGATGAGGAAGCTAAGAAAAAAGACGTAAAAGAAGAGCCTCCAAAGAAACTCGATGATTCGAAGAAAGATGAGGATGAGAAGAGAAAGAAGGAAGAAGCCTTAAAGAAACAACGTGAAGCTGAAGAAAAGGAAAAAGCCAAAAAACTGGCGGAAGAGAAAAAATTAAAGGAAGATGAAGAGAAGAGAAAGAAGGAAGATGAAGCTAAGAAGATGAGAGATGAATTATTGGCTAAGAAGAAGGATGAGGAAGCTAAGAAAAAAGACGTAAAAGAAGAGCCTCCAAAGAAACTCGATGATTCGAAGAAAGATGAGGATGAGAAGAGAAAGAAGGAAGAAGCCTTAAAGAAACAACGTGAAGCTGAAGGAAAGGAAAAAGCCAAAAAACTGGCGGAAGAGAAAAAATTAAAGGAAGATGAAGAGAAGAGAAAGAAGGAAGATGAAGCTAAGAAGATGAGAGATGAATTATTGGCTAAGAAGAAGGATGAGGAAGCTAAGAAAAAAGACGTAAAAGAAGAGCCTCCAAAGAAACTCGATGATTCGAAGAAAGATGAGGATGAGAAGAGAAAGAAGGAAGAAGCCTTAAAGAAACAACGTGAAGCTGAAGAAAAGGAAAAAGCCAAAAAACTGGCGGAAGAGAAAAAATTAAAGGAAGATGAAGAGAAGAGAAAGAAGGAAGATGAAGCTAAGAAGATGAGAGATGAATTATTGGCTAAGAAGAAGGATGAGGAAGCTAAGAAAAAAGACGTAAAAGAAGAGCCTCCAAAGAAACTCGATGATTCGAAGAAAGATGAGGATGAGAAGAGAAAGAAGGAAGAAGCCTTAAAGAAACAACGTGAAGCTGAAGAAAAGGAAAAAGCCAAAAAACTGGCGGAAGAGAAAAAATTAAAGGAAGATGAAGAGAAGAGAAAGAAGGAAGATGAAGCTAAGAAGATGAGAGATGAATTATTGGCTAAGAAGAAGGATGAGGAAGCTAAGAAAAAAGACGTAAAAGAAGAGCCTCCAAAGAAACTCGATGATTCGAAGAAAGATGAGGATGAGAAGAGAAAGAAGGAAGAAGCCTTAAAGAAACAACGTGAAGCTGAAGAAAAGGAAAAAGCCAAAAAACTGGCGGAAGAGAAAAAATTAAAGGAAGATGAAGAGAAGAGAAAGAAGGAAGATGAAGCTAAGAAGATGAGAGATGAATTATTGGCTAAGAAGAAGGATGAGGAAGCTAAGAAAAAAGACGTAAAAGAAGAGCCTCCAAAGAAACTCGATGATTCGAAGAAAGATGAGGATGAGAAGAGAAAGAAGGAAGAAGCCTTAAAGAAACAACGTGAAGCTGAAGAAAAGGAAAAAGCCAAAAAACTGGCGGAAGAGAAAAAATTAAAGGAAGATGAAGAGAAGAGAAAGAAGGAAGATGAAGCTAAGAAGATGAGAGATGAATTATTGGCTAAGAAGAAGGATGAGGAAGCTAAGAAAAAAGACGTAAAAGAAGAGCCTCCAAAGAAACTCGATGATTCGAAGAAAGATGAGGATGAGAAGAGAAAGAAGGAAGAAGCCTTAAAGAAACAACGTGAAGCTGAAGAAAAGGAAAAAGCCAAAAAACTGGCGGAAGAGAAAAAATTAAAGGAAGATGAAGAGAAGAGAAAGAAGGAAGATGAAGCTAAGAAGATGAGAGATGAATTATTGGCTAAGAAGAAGGATGAGGAAGCTAAGAAAAAAGACGTAAAAGAAGAGCCTCCAAAGAAACTCGATGATTCGAAGAAAGATGAGGATGAGAAGAGAAAGAAGGAAGAAGCCTTAAAGAAACAACGTGAAGCTGAAGAAAAGGAAAAAGGTAAAAAACTGGCGGAAGAGAAAAAATTAAAGGAAGATGAAGAGAAGAGAAAGAAGGAAGATGAAGCTAAGAAGATGAGAGATGAATTATTGGCTAAGAAGAAGGATGAGGAAGCTAAGAAAAAAGACGTAAAAGAAGAGCCTCCAAAGAAACTCGATGATTCGAAGAAAGATGAGGATGAGAAGAGAAAGAAGGAAGAAGCCTTAAAGAAACAACGTGAAGCTGAAGAAAAGGAAAAAGCCAAAAAACTGGCGGAAGAGAAAAAATTAAAGGAAGATGAAGAGAAGAGAAAGAAGGAAGATGAAGCTAAGAAGATGAGAGATGAATTATTGGCTAAGAAGAAGGATGAGGAAGCTAAGAAAAAAGACGTAAAAGAAGAGCCTCCAAAGAAACTCGATGATTCGAAGAAAGATGAGGATGAGAAGAGAAAGAAGGAAGAAGCCTTAAAGAAACAACGTGAAGCTGAAGAAAAGGAAAAAGCCAAAAAACTGGCGGAAGAGAAAAAATTAAAGGAAGATGAAGAGAAGAGAAAGAAGGAAGATGAAGCTAAGAAGATGAGAGATGAATTATTGGCTAAGAAGAAGGATGAGGAAGCTAAGAAAAAAGACGTAAAAGAAGAGCCTCCAAAGAAACTCGATGATTCGAAGAAAGATGAGGATGAGAAGAGAAAGAAGGAAGAAGCCTTAAAGAAACAACGTGAAGCTGAAGAAAAGGAAAAAGCCAAAAAACTGGCGGAAGAGAAAAAATTAAAGGAAGATGAAGAGAAGAGAAAGAAGGAAGATGAAGCTAAGAAGATGAGAGATGAATTATTGGCTAAGAAGAAGGATGAGGAAGCTAAGAAAAAAGACGTAAAAGAAGAGCCTCCAAAGAAACTCGATGATTCGAAGAAAGATGAGGATGAGAAGAGAAAGAAGGAAGAAGCCTTAAAGAAACAACGTGAAGCTGAAGAAAAGGAAAAAGCCAAAAAACTGGCGGAAGAGAAAAAATTAAAGGAAGATGAAGAGAAGAGAAAGAAGGAAGATGAAGCTAAGAAGATGAGAGATGAATTATTGGCTAAGAAGAAGGATGAGGAAGCTAAGAAAAAAGACGTAAAAGAAGAGCCTCCAAAGAAACTCGATGATTCGAAGAAAGATGAGGATGAGAAGAGAAAGAAGGAAGAAGCCTTAAAGAAACAACGTGAAGCTGAAGAAAAGGAAAAAGCCAAAAAACTGGCGGAAGAGAAAAAATTAAAGGAAGATGAAGAGAAGAGAAAGAAGGAAGATGAAGCTAAGAAGATGAGAGATGAATTATTGGCTAAGAAGAAGGATGAGGAAGCTAAGAAAAAAGACGTAAAAGAAGAGCCTCCAAAGAAACTCGATGATTCGAAGAAAGATGAGGATGAGAAGAGAAAGAAGGAAGAAGCCTTAAAGAAACAACGTGAAGCTGAAGAAAAGGAAAAAGCCAAAAAACTGGCGGAAGAGAAAAAATTAAAGGAAGATGAAGAGAAGAGAAAGAAGGAAGATGAAGCTAAGAAGATGAGAGATGAATTATTGGCTAAGAAGAAGGATGAGGAAGCTAAGAAAAAAGACGTAAAAGAAGAGCCTCCAAAGAAACTCGATGATTCGAAGAAAGATGAGGATGAGAAGAGAAAGAAGGAAGAAGCCTTAAAGAAACAACGTGAAGCTGAAGAAAAGGAAAAAGCCAAAAAACTGGCGGAAGAGAAAAAATTAAAGGAAGATGAAGAGAAGAGAAAGAAGGAAGATGAAGCTAAGAAGATGAGAGATGAATTATTGGCTAAGAAGAAGGATGAGGAAGCTAAGAAAAAAGACGTAAAAGAAGAGCCTCCAAAGAAACTCGATGATTCGAAGAAAGATGAGGATGAGAAGAGAAAGAAGGAAGAAGCCTTAAAGAAACAACGTGAAGCTGAAGAAAAGGAAAAAGCCAAAAAACTGGCGGAAGAGAAAAAATTAAAGGAAGATGAAGAGAAGAGAAAGAAGGAAGATGAAGCTAAGAAGATGAGAGATGAATTATTGGCTAAGAAGAAG